>OZ025279.1:9616616-9884116 GCA_964019165.1 Mastigias papua | reverse complement strand
ATGTTCCCAAGTCAAATTAATTACTCTCGATCATCATTTCTGCGAAGGCCAATCGGATTCAAGCATTCCTTGGTCAACTACCTACTGAAAAACATGTTACAAAGAAATTTAATTGAATTTTTGAATTACTGCACCGGCGGCATTTCTTCAATTGATGTTCTTCATTTTATTTAAACAGGTTTCTTTCCTAATACCCCTGTTACGCTTTCATTCCCATGCCTCAAAAGAACGCCGCGTTCCCATTTCTCTCCATATCTTCATAGATATAATAGGCTTAGACACTCTGATATGATATGCATATAACAGCTTGCGACTGCTTGCGAGTCAGACAATTTGAACGCTTATATTTGATTTACATTTGGTTTGTTGGACCAAGCAATGATTGCGTTAGGTTCATTAAAAGTTTGTCATTAATGAATATGAGTGTTGAGAGTTTATTTTCCATCGTGTGATGCGACTGCCTAGTATAATGTGGTCTTGGCTACACTTTGTGGTCTTGAACTTTTGGAAGTGTGATCAACTTTGATAATGTTCAAACAGTTAAGTTTCCCCACCATGTTTCCATATGAACTTCAGCAACACTTTTTGGTATGTCAGAGAGAACGTTTGTCACCATTGGACGTAGCGTCAAACAATAGAAGGTAATATGCTGGGTCTTGGAAACTCACAGGACATGGTTATCAAATAGTTCGTTTATGCCCTGGCCAAGTTTGCTCGTGGCATGATGTGGTCGTGGAAGTCCTCCTTAGAATAGGCAATGAGGCTCCGATTGTTTATTGAGTGCGTGATACAAACCAGACCTTGAATTCACTGATTTTAATTTAGGCATTGATTAGCATTCTACTTTTCAAATAATGGTCCCTCATAAATAGGCAAGGCTGCAGTAGGACTTCAAATTTAGAGGACTGCAAGTTTTCTGCCCCAAGGACAAAATTGACCAATCAGGATGCATGATAATTTCCAACACAAATTCAAGAATGGATTCATGTCCATTGTTGTCTTGATGTATTGAGCTATAGTTAAATTCTGGAAAAACTAGAGTGTCTCTTAAAAATTGTCCGAACGAATGCAATGGTCTTCTGCCCCTACTGGAGAAGAACCTATTGTCCCCCAGCCCCCCCTTCTGCGCTATATTTTCTAACGGATACATGATATCGTTTTGTATATCATTTTGTAGAGAGTCGAATCTGTGTTTTATACTGTTTGCATATACTCTATCAGCATGGTCCAGAGCAAAACCATTGGTTCAGAATTGTCACAAGTATTAATTGAATTAGGAATTGCCATATATTGATCCACGGAGTCGCTAAAGTACTTAGACACTTATTCATCTTATTCAACATAATACAATGTCTATTAAAGCCAGTTTTGCCACTTTGGATTGCATTTTGATCTGCTAGATACGAAGCCTCTGCTATTAATATTTACTTTGAACATATGACAAGAAGATTCGTACATTGACAAGCGTTTAGGGGGACATGATATTGCCTGCTTTGTGGGAGTTCTGATCTGCTATTCAGCTTTTTCAAACTTAATGTTCAGCCGTAAATGTAGCACGATTTGCAATAAAAAGCAACACATGGGAAAGCATAAATAGCCTTCCTTATCCTTCTGCCTTGTTATCTCCATTAAATCACTCTATTTTCTATGCTTACATTGTGGCGTCTCATCATGACCGAATGTTCAATAATTCAGTAGCTATTCACATCCTCAAGTTTGTTATCATTCCCAAACAGCCTTCAAATCTCCTTATCTTTGCCGTAAATCTCGGGATTTTCGTCCATATTGATATAAAAACAGTTTTTTCTGAGACTATCACAGTGAACTTAGTACATGATACTCTCCAAATGTTGCCTTGTTATCAATATTTCATGCCATCAGACAATGCTTTATCATACTAGTGGGCCCATTCCGCTTCAACAATGTTTCTCGGCAATTTTCTATATACCGTGCCAAGCAAATTAAGATCTCAGAAAGACGATAAAAAGAGCTAAGCAAAGCATAGCTCTTTAATCATGATCTCTCTGAAAACTGAACTCGTAATAGTACATAAGAGATTTCAAAGATCTTCCTGGTCTATGTCCTATGTATGATAGCAGTTCACCTATTTAGATACTACAGTTAGAGCGAAAAGCATCAAGACTTTAGCAGCTAGATTTAGAATCTGCCTGATGGAAATCAAGATATTTGCGTTAGCTTTCCATACTAGTTCACAGTTCTTTCATGTTTTAGGCGTGCTCATACTTACAAGGAAGAAGCTTAAAACATATTTGTAATGCACAGCCATCCTGTATTGCATGACCTTTGAAAATACATCGGTTCTTACGTATTCAGTGAAATTGTTCAGGTGACCTAAACATCACGGCTTCATATTTATCTATCCAAGTGATAAATAGCCGTTACTGGTGGCTTATAGCAGCTCCCTTCATAACAGTAATCAAAAGCGTTTACAAGCCAATATGGCACAATACTAAATTTATAATGCAATATGTCGTGACCATTATGTAGTGCAATGTGTCATGTAAGCAATGTTTGATGTCAGCATATATGGTTGCGATTTTTGTGCCAAATTTGTTTGCAATGATAACTGGGAGATCACAGGCAATTTTTGTAGCAATCATAAATACTAGATATATATTTCGCTAGAAATTTGAATAACTGTTGAATAACTATTGATTTGTAAATTTTTTTCTTGTTTATCTTGCTTTATAAATAGTTCCAGTCGAAGAAAGAGTAAGTTTAAGCACTCTTTTCGCGAAGAGCTGAGATGCAAGAGTTTATTAGGTGCTGTACACCGTTGCCTTCCAGCGTACATCACAACCAAGGTATAGGCATTTAGGCAACCTATGAGCACCAATACCGTACTATCAAGATATACACATCTAACAATGGAAGGTTATATTGAATTGACCTGCTCTGTTCATTGCAGCTGTATCGTAGCTAAAATTCAATGACGCAAGGCCTGATAGATGCCAATCATTTTATACAAGAGCGCTTAGATAAACCCACTACCGCTCTTTTTCTAGAATGAACATTAAGGATTTCAAGGATTATCGCCGTAACTCATTTCGTTTCTATCAATTGCTATCAATAGCTTATCAACATATTCCAATAGAGGAATTCGTTACGAGGGACATCTTCTGGTGTGTATCATTAAATTGAAGCTTTTCCATTGGGACTTGATTTATTTTTTACAGAAGATTGTCAGCACAAAGTAAAACTGATCTAGTTCGTTAACGCAGAAAGCACTGAATGCGATCGTCTATGATTTCCTATAGCAGCGGTGTTTCAGGAAAATAAATTTGCCTGCAGTGGACGCTGAATGGATGGATCATTTCCTTGCTTCAAGAAGATAGATGGAAGTCTTTAGTCTTCAAGCAGCGGTAGGTTCGTATCAGTAACTTGATCTAAGAGTATAAATTCGCTGTGAACTTCGCTAGTTTCTATAACTGAACTTAATAGCATGCAGCTTCGGAGTTTTGTCAAATGGACAATGGACTGTTAGAGAGGTTTTGCAGTGTGCAGGAGATACTTTGCAGATCGAATGACGATAGCACCACTGTGCTGGCAGTAGAAGATCTTTAACAGACATTTCGTTTCAATAGTTGATTATACGCTGATCTTAAACTATGTTATGGTTTGTGCGTCAATCTAGATCATTATACGCTGATTCCATGGGGTACTTCAGCCAGCCTGTTAACTGATATAGTCTTTGCAATTTCTGTTCTACATCTCGATTGGCAATTTGGAATTCCTCCTCATTGATCGTCAGAAATGAAAGTCCCAGGAAAGAAGATCGCTGAAGAGCACTCCATGAATTACAACAGTAGATTTTGAAAGAGGTGTCACAGCATCACAGCTTTGAGCAGAAAAACTGTATCTTCTTTATACAATGCAAAATAATGGTACAAAATTCAAACAGGTTTGCATCTCTTACATAAAAGTGAGACGAGGTAGTGCTGATATAACCATTGATGAAGCAGAAAAATCCTCCATCAGAACATATCTCAGAAAGAAAAAACTATCTTTCATCGCGATGTTTCAAAGCAAATCACGAAAGGAGACCTCTCACGGAGATGAATCACATAACTTAGAGGAAGAGGAAGCTTTACGATGCCTTGATGATATAATTGAAACTGAAAACAGCACTGGTAATTCGATTACGATAAGCACAGGTCATGAAGTTGAATCATCTACTACCAAAGATATTCGCACCATAGAAGCAGCAAACCCGAAAAGATACCATGTTAAAGGCGTCCAAGAGAAACTAAAGTATGATACCATTAAGGGTTTTGACTCATTTATGCTGTACTAAATTAGATGTTTAATGAAGTGCAAGAGTTCACATATGGATTGTATATTAACTTTTAGGGTGTTTCCCTATCTGCAGTATTTTATTCATTTTGTTCTAAATATAATGCAGTTAAGCTTTCGATCCACATAAACTCAATGCCTAATATGAGGGAAATTCCCAAGACCCCACTATGCCATTGTGCAGCTCAACCACACCCTGGGCGAATTTTATTGCTGACCACACCCTGTCACTCTCAAAAATCGTGGTATTGGACGTTCTTTCTGGCATACTGTGAAGTATTACGAAAGGTTATATTGTAAGGGATGATGGTTAAACTGGACAAAAGTAAGTTCAGGGTTTCAGTATTGTCAAGTTTTGATCACAATTTCAAGTTTCGTAGACCACACTCTCGTTTTTCAAGGCCAGAAAGTGAAGCCAAGACCGCACTGAAATAGGATCTGATAGAAAAACACATTGTAAACAATGTTAACAAGTATAAATTCAAGGGCAAAGCCACGGGGTAAAGGGTAAAGGGTAAAGTTCCGCTTTAAACTCAATCAAGATGTACGAATTCAAGTAAAAATGAAGAAGACAATGGGTGAAAAACAAGGAGCTAGCTGTGGTAAAGTAGGTAGAGAATTAAAGTAATTATGACGTCAAGAAGCTTAAATTTATAGAGTGCTTATACTTCAACCATATAGATTGAATGAGAGAAGGTAAGCTAACTTTTTAGAGGTTAATGAAATAGGCTTTGAAAAGTGAACAAAATCTGTTTAAACTGTTTTCCATACAAGTAGTGAAATTTTTAAAATATGTTTCGATTGATACTGAAATCATCTGCAGTTACAAATCTAAATTGTCATGATAATTTATGCAAAAAAGTCCCTTGCTAGGAGTTCTTGTTATAAGGTAAATCTAAGAAAATGCAAGAGAACTTAAAAGACTGTTATCGATATATTTTGTAAAGTATCCGTCTATCAATATATTTTATAAAGCCTATAAAAATAGGTACTGTGCCAAAAAAGGTGAGTTGTAAAGAATTTTGCGCTAAAATAACAAGAGAGGAAAGAAATGAGAATTTTTAGTATCAATCTCATATAGAGAAAGATTGAAAGACAACTCTTCTTCTCTTATATTGTACACTATTAGGTATGGGCCTTCATCAGCGCTCATTTATACTTTGAGCTATAGCTATAGCCCATATGGGCGATGTAAGGCATATTTTAATTGCACTGCTATTTCTTCTCACAGAAACCTTATGAAAGTCATAGTTATAAAAGTTCCTAACTTCTGGGGCTCCTTTGACCACATTTTAATATTTAAACAATCGTTCCTCGATAGTTCCTTGATTTTAACCGCACATTTAGTTCTATAGATA
The DNA here is from genome assembly GCA_964019165.1 of Mastigias papua. NCBI lineage: Eukaryota > Metazoa > Cnidaria > Scyphozoa > Rhizostomeae > Mastigiidae > Mastigias > Mastigias papua. Next base: position 9,878,444 of record OZ025279.1, on the reverse strand, counting down.
TTGTAGGTACTCAATGTTAAGATGGTGGGCATCATGGACATAGCAAATTTCAACGATTTTGTCTATAGAAGTACAGGTTCCTTAAGATTTTTGGCCTTCTACGTGTAGGTCCCTCGCAAAATGGTTCCTTGAAGAAAGCACGTGGATACATAATGACAATGCAGCAAGGGTGGCGGAGCAGCATTTTTGGTGGGGGGCTCGAGTGAACAGATTAACATTGGAGGGATATAGAAGGGTACTAAAACGGATACTAAATTACATTTCCCATAGAAAGTGGAGGGATATAGCCCGCCAGCCCCCCGACTCCGCCGCCCATTTGTAGAGAGAAAGGCTTACTGTGCATGGGAACTAACCAGCAGTAGCAAAATAACTTAGATTGCTCAAACACAGATGACACTCATAGGGGCAACAGCAACAACACAGACCACATGCTTGTTCATTTTTGATCTGATCGGCAAAATGGCGACCCTCTCTTATGAAGATACAGCAAAACTAATTCTTCAAAGCAGAGGAAAGGCAAACCTCTTAGTTGATCTGTTGGAGAAAATTGATTCTACTTGTAAAGAAGAAGTGATAGAAGTAATTTCTAGCCTTGAGACTGTCTTTAAAGGATTTTTCTCTCAGCGTATTTGGCATGAAACTGAAATCAGGTTGGACAGTGCTAGTGGTGAAGGTACGGAGCTTTTGGTAGGCACTGGTGTTTTAGGAGGCAAAGAAAGCAAGAAGGATAATGAAAAGACAGACTCCGGAAGAAATGCAGAGAGGATATACGCTTCATGGGCCCATAAACAGTACTTGGCTTTCGTAAAAGATCTGCTGCGGCTCTGTAATCAGAAAGATAGAGCCATCCAGAAATCTGCTTTGGACTGTCTAATGAGATTTTTGGTTTCGGATTACCGTGCCATGATATCGAGCGGAAATTGCAATCCAAAGAAAAGGTATTTTCCCGCCAGTCTTTTCTCAAGTATCATAGAATGTATACTCTCAAGTGAATCCAAGATATTGAAGTCACAGCTGAAGTACTTTGAACAACGCTACCTAGGGTTTGTTGACATACAGTTCTATGCTATAAGAACAATCTACAGAATTTTTACTGGAAAGTCAAAGTCATTCACAATGGATGAAGATGTGAAGAGCACAGTTTTCGCATTTTTATTACAAATATCAGAGAAATCTGAGATGGATGAAAGTTTGAAGGGATTTGTCATTGATGATATAGAGAGGCTTCAGAAGATTAATAAGGACAGCAAGGAAAGAAAAAATTTGTTGAGCAACACGTGGCTTTCTGTACTTCAAATGAGTCTTTCTAATCAAAACCTGAGGTGGATTCTTGTCAATCTGCATGAAAAGATTATGCTTCAGATTGAAGACCCAAAACTGCTAATTGACTTCCTGACAGACTGCTACAACCTTGAAGGCTCCATTGCTTTGCTTGCACTTAATGGCCTTTTTCTTCTTATCCAGACTTATAACCTTGATTATCCTGATTTTTTCAAGAAATTGTACAATCTATTAGATGCTGATACATTTGGGGCCCAATACAGGGACAGATTTCTTGCTCTTACAGACCTATTTTTGACCTCAATGAACTTGCCAGGATATATGGCTGCAGCATTTATAAAGAGGTTAGCAAGAATTAGTCTTAAAGTTTCAGCAGATGGAATTAGAGTAATTCTTGTAATGATTGAAAACCTTATGAAGCGACACCCAAGCTGCAGAGTTCTCATCCATAGAAAGGTTAGCAACTTTTTATGATTTTTAAATTTCTATTTGTTGATTTTATGCATCAAAATGTTCTCTTTCACATTATCTAGGCTTCATATGCAGATCCAACTGATAGATATTTGCTGTTGACTGTTACACAATCATTATTGTTTTGATACATTTATCATGTCTTAACATTTTTTTTGGAGAGGGGATTTTTTACTGTGGATTTAAGTCAAAGAGCTGTACTAAAATACTGTAAATTATCAGATTACCCCACTTTGAAAAGCCCCCCCCCCCACTCAATTCAGTCCCTGTGCTAGAGCAATGAAGTTATAGTAAACCCCCAACCTCAGATATGACCCAGTCAGATTTTAAAAGGACCTTTTATACACTGTTGTTTCTTGTTTGGAACTGCTGTTTTTATATTATGAAGAAAAGGAGTTGTGGAAATAAGATTTTATGGAGCATGTGTCAGATAAGTTTATAAACTCCCCTTGAATAATTCCCACATATATGTATTAAACTTGAAATATCCAAGTTTCAATTTTATTTAATTTATAAATTGCACTACAGTAGCATACAGCAATTAAGAGTAAACAACAAAGTTACAAAAGACAAGAAATAGGAAATTAATTTATATACTTACATAAATAGTAATACAATTAATTATAATAATAATAATAATAATCTATTTATTTAAGGTTGGCGTGATAAAGGTAGTTAAAAAAACTAATTAATGCCAACCAGTTTTTGTTAAATGGTTGGCATTAATTAGTTTTTTTAACTACCTTTATCACGCCAACCTTAAATAAATATATTATTATTATTATTATATATATATATATATATATATATATATATATATATATATATATATATATATATATATATATATATATATATATATATATATATATATGTATGTATGTATGTGTGTATGTATCTATATATATAAAGCAAAACAAAAAGCAGAACAGATATGAATTTGTATGTAGGAGAATTTCTTAAGGAGGAATCCTCTTATTAGCTAAACTAATTGAATAACTGAGGAGAGAGCACCTTCTGTTTCAAAACATATCATATTGTTTTATATTGAGATATTCAATCAGGGAACAGTAGTTAGGAAAAAGACCAAGGTTGAAAAGAAACCCAAATAGCGGTTATTGAAGTTATTAATATTTTGTGAAAAAAATGTGATTTTACTTGATGATAGAGGCACCATGATGGCTGATTTGAAGGTATATGGCACTCTTATGTTTGAGCTGATTTTTCTGAAATTGTGAATATTTCAATATTCATTGAGTTTTATGATACATCCTTTTCAGGTCAACACTCAATTCTCAACTAGAGAACAGGCTTCAGTTGATCCTTATAATTATGAGCAATCTGATCCTGCATTGTGCAATGCATTGAGTAGCTCATTATGGGAGCTAAAGACATTGGAGCAACATTACAGTTCTGAGATCCAAGAAGCTGTGAAAGTTTTCAGTGAGCCATTTGGAAGGCAGGAAAAAGATCTGAATCTCTATCTGGAATCATCTTATGCTGATGTGTTTGATAGAGAACTTACTGCATTTGAAAATGATGAGAGTGTTGTACTAAATTTTGACACACCAAGGGAACTGTTTAATACTACTCTGTATGAAAAAGAGTTTTGGTCCCTTGAATAGCAATTTGGTATGTTTTTTATTGCCTTGCTGATATAAATGTCTCAGATTTCACTAGAAAAGTAAGTGATTGCTAAGCAATAATTTGATTGGAAGATGTCTAATATGAGATGACTGCCATCAGCTTGTTCTCATATTATGTTGTCAGGGAAAGGTAAGGGAAAATCCTTGGAAATGCTTATGCTTGATTATGGGGGGGGTGGAGGTAGTAGGATGAACTATCCAAATAAGCATGTTTTTTTAAGCTCATCTTTTCACACTTTCAAATTTCATTGTGTTCTTTCTATTTTTACCTTCTAGTTTTCTTTCTATATGCTGTGGGATTTAGCCTTTAAGCATTTGTGCATATGTATGTAAGATGCTATGAAGAAAGTGGAGTAGACCATAAACATTAATTTTCGTCATTCTTTGAATATCACTATTTAGAGCTCTTACTGGAAAGGGGCTGAAGCAACTTATAACATAATTCAGCAGAAGGGTCTATCCCAATGACTGCAGATGATTACATCGGGCAAGGGTATCTGAAATAGCAAAGAATTGAATAGCATAATATGCGAATGCCCCCATATAGTAACAGTTACCTCGAATTCGAGCACCTCAACTTTTGATATCAAATGACGTGTTGGTTACTAAGAAACATAAAGTTAATTAATCTGAACTTAAATTAATCGTGCGTCGTTTTACTAAAACCTTGAACAGCCGGCCTTATTTGTGTGTAGGGAATTTGTGTCCGATCTTTAGTTCTCTTAGAAAAAGTTTACATTTCTTTCTCAAAGATAAACACTGTATAAATAGGTCTGTAAACAAAGCTTAATTTTGTTAAAGAAAAGCGCGTTATTCCTTATGTATTCGCGTAGAGATACAGCAGCATGCAATCGCGCCATAGATACGTAAGAAACTTTCTGAAGACGTCGTTGTTCACATGTTTTATGCGGAACGATAGAGCTTCATGAATATTAAAGCGGGTATGAATGATAACGCGGTTCAGTTGAATATAAGCAGGTCATCTGGATGAGATGCCGTCCTAATTTTGAAAGTATAGTAATTTATTGTACTGCCTTTGGAAACCTGTAAACAACATGGACATTAATACCGACTTCAGAACCTCAAGTGACACTCAAGAAGGTATAAGGGATTGATACTTTATCTTGCTTCATTCAGAAATTAATTTCAATTATTTTCTACGTACCTGGAGCTGTATTGGCCTAGCTGGTTTTCGTGTCGCAACTTCAGCATTACCTCCCTTGTTCATAGCATCAAATTTCACCTGCACTTCATGCACTCAATTTTCTATCTTTGTCGTAAGAACATTAGTTTTGTTTGCATCGGTAGGAACGGCCATCATTAAAAAATACCAGCATTCAACGTTCATCTGCATTTAATGTCTTACATATGTAGTAATTTCATGCTGAAAATTGCTGGATGATTGAAGTGCAATGATAGATTCTTCCAAATATCTGAATTCGCTCCATTCACCTGCCCTCAGTATCTTCAGAGGTCTGTTTTGGCCCCTTGGTTTACAGTAGTTTTATTTGAAGAACTCGAATCCACCACGTATTTAGCTATATTCTAACTGGCAAAGCCATTATTTTGGCTGCAGCAAGTTTCATTTAGTACAATAGCTTTTATAATCGAACACTTCCATTGATTTCTACTTCAAGGGTGTTTCTTTGCCTGTTACTAAAGTACCATTAGATATTGAATCAACTGTTTCTAGTCCAAGATGATTTTAGCATTTGTCAAAATTGTTTCTCTCCTTGTTCTGGTTTGTGTCTACTTTGTAATGAGCAGATATTTCTTAAAAGGCAATTTTCTTTACACTCCACTGTTTCTTTTTCAAATGTGTCTGTGAGTTTGTGTTAAATTTTTCCTTTATTTTATCAAATGAATTATGGGTTTTTATCATCAATGCTAAATAACTATACATCAAAAATCTTTGTTATTTATCATTTCGAAAGAGATTTTTTTTGCTTGGGTAACAGTTACTTGGCTATTTTTGGTTCCAGTTGGTCATGCCTGGTAACGCTGTATCACAATCTTTCTGTTCTAGTATTAAATTCTCGAGCAATTTTACAGTGCTTTGTTCTATGGTTTCTTCAAAACTGTTCACTTCGCTGGATTACGCACTTTAAGCGTTTCAACAGTTTGCGCATGCGTAATGAGTGGTCATTCTGTTTATTACCTTGCATTGACTTTTTCCATGGTGAGACCTTGCTTACAGGAAGTGAATGTGGTAAATAGGACACTGCCCAATAGATGCTCTTTCCGCGTTTGCAAGTGGTGATCTTGCCATAAATAAAACGAAGCAATTGACAAGATAATATGGAAAATCCAATATTTTCTTCAGAAAAAACAGGAATGAAACAGTCACACATAATGCTAGTAGATCTAATTCTGTTTACCACACTTAGTTGAATCCATTTGAAGTGTTTCACTTCACCAAAGTCAATTTCGTGATGTTATCGATGATTGACTGCAATACTATCGCTGATGGTTGTCATATCTACGACGAGTGACTGCAATACAATGTCCTTTGAACCCATAGAGCAACACTTCTACAATCAAGATCCTTTGCGGCCATAAGTGATATTATTAGTGAAGTGGTTGGATTAGAAAGTGAGGCTTGAATACAGTTGGAAGAACTGGAAGAAATGTGAATGTGTATTGACCCAAGAAAAGAAGAATCTACTGTGACAGAACGAAACAGTGACATGTAGTATGACACTCTTCCTGAGGGACCAAAAGCGTGGATCAGCACAAATTGACAACACAGTGCTAAAGTAAAAGAGGGGCAAAAAATACCATCTCTATTCTTATCATTTTAGGATCCTGCTGTTAATTTGAAACAATTCGGCAATAGCTGGTGCTTTGGTTGTCGTCTCATATCAGTTGCCGTTTCGTCTGCTCTCATGTGCTTCATCTCAAGCTGCTTGATTCTTCCTTTTGCTCAATGAGACATATGCCTGTCTGTTACATGTCATCTTACAAGTAATTAAATAAACTGAATTTTCTAAAATCTTCACTTATGATAAATCGAGATTTCCCTATGAATATGTTACCAGGCCTTTGCCATGAAGACTCGTTTACTTTATACGTTGAACATGTGGAGTTCTCGTAGCTTACTTCCTAAATCCTATGGAATAGAAGAAACAGTTTCATAGGAATGCTTTTGCTTAGCGCCTTCTATCTAGGCTAGTCATGTTCCCTTAGAGAGCTGTAGATAAGGCCACTTATGGGTTTTTCTCTCCTCGCGGTAGCAACATGCAGGCTTGAGCTAGGCAAGAAATTTTACTACTTCAATCGGTGTATGGCAGCAGCGTATCAACTACCAATGCATGCCGGGGTGTAAGTAATCTCAGATCGATTATTTATTGCTGAAAGGATGCTCCCTTAGACGGGGAGCAACGACTTAGAGCTCTGATGAATAAGAAGACACCAAAAAATCAGGAGTTAAATACGTAGAAGCTCTTTAACATGTTGATTTTCTAGTAACGTAGGTAGGAAAATTTATAAACTTTAGGTATGCAATTCCGATGGCAGTGTTGCAGCTTTTGTATGTATGGTTTTCTATGAATCATGAGAATATTTCATGGTTGCGACTGAGAAATCACCTTTCCAATCACCTTTTCAACAACAATAACAACAAGAAGCCATATACGGACGGTACAAAGACGCACCCATCTGTTATGAACACGTGCATTCTACTTAAATCAAACATTGAAATATAGATTAACGTACGGGAGACTTTTACAATTTCTCACTTTGGGTGGAAGACATAATCGAAGCCAAAATGCGGGAGACTCTCGCCAAATACGGAAGATTTAGTACGTCTATTCATCATATCTAACCGTTTATTACCGTTCTAAGCACAGGTAGAAATGTACGCACTTTGACTTACCAGTGACTAGTTTTAAGCGAATCTCCCGCCCATTTATTTTCATTTGAGATTGTGTCCTTAGAAGTTAAGTCAAATGGAAATACAACCTGTCCTTGCATTGTTTTCATTAATACAACTGTTTGCACAATGCTGAATGCATTATTTGAATTGAAGTGAATAGGATTAGCTGCTACTCAAACATTATGCACTGTCGAGTACTCAATTTTCAGCTTTGTTTTCAAAGTGAAACAATACAGGCAATTGGGCACTGAAGTTATGTGAAGATGTCCATCTTTTGAACTGTGTACATCTCAATTGATGTAGGAGAATTGAATTTTTAGGGGGGGGGGATGCAAACTGTCTGCCCCAATGAACCAGACTGGTGTCCAGGACAGATGACAGTTTTCCAAGTTGATTGTCTAGTCGTATTGATATGCAGCTATTATCTGTAAAAGATGTTTTCTTGGAAAAAATTTTCCCAGTGTAATGGATTTCTGCCCACCTGGGTTTTGCAGCCCTTCCCCCTGCTTCCTTCGCCTATGTATATCGGAAATAGAATTTGACTTTCCACTAGGCTTGTTGTGCTCATTCTAGCTCTTCGTATCAATAGTAGGAATTGTTGAGAATGTGTCCTCTGGGTGCGTTTATGTTTTTATGAAAGCAAATCATTGTGAGAAGAAGTGCTTTGCGAATAAAGAAAACTGCAATTAAATGCAAGATGTATACAATTCATATAATTGTGCACAAACGAGTCCTTTATAGATAATCCAGATTTGAGTAACACACTGCTTTGTTGTTTGATCTACATAGGAAATCCACCTTCCTTTCCGACTCCTGCCAAAACATTTGATAATTGCTATCATTAGTATCTATTGCAGGCCTCTGCAACTTGACTCGGACATTATTTCTTAGACTCAGTATGAATCCAACGCGCAAGCGGCACGAAAGACAATTATTGCAAGGTATACTCCACCGAGTCCATCTTTGCATACGCACATGTTGTAAAAAGCTTCTAGATATTGAACTGCAGTGACAGTATCTCCTCTCTGTAGCGTTGTGTAATACTTCAATCATTGATTTGTTTTTAGGCCCGTATATTGGAGAAGAAGAGAGAATTCGCCATGATGCTTTGTTCTACAGCCAAAGCCCGGAAGATGGTCTTCTTCTGTCTGGTAAAGTGCCAAAGCCGTTTTAATTATTTTAGTTAACGTTGAGATGCAAAATAAAATCTAGTTCTATTCAGCCTCGATATGCTATCTTTATTCATTTTTGATCTTAGTGTTTAGTGATTTCGTTACGACACATCCTTCTGCTTTGGTCCTTGAAACAATCTTACAACGACTCTGATTAAGTCACAATTTTAGATGTATAATAGTGTTTGAGCCTCCAGTTTATCATTTATTATGTCCACATTTTCTCATGTTTAGCCATCGCTACTCGTTTGACAGATAGCATTAGTCGATTCCTTTGATATTTTTTTCTATTTTATTGTATTACCGCTACATAGTTTGAATACTCAGTGATTGATTTATTGATAAAATTCATACATGATTGATGTCTTGTTGTTGTTGTTGCCTTTGTTTTGCTTATGATGTTGTTGTTGTTGGTAACTGAATCTTGACTATTTAATGTGCTATAAAATAGAGTAGTTTTATGCTCTGTTTGGTAATTACAATTTGCATTGTTAAATATATTTAGTTGCAGAGAATTTGCTCATAGAGATACATTATTGCTTTAAATATTGCTTGGTTTGTGCACAGAACAAATGGAATTGAACCAGTTTAGATATATCGTATCTCCCAATCAGTTTAGATATATCGTATCCAGATCGTATCTCCCAATCGAGATACATTAAGATGTATAATTGTTTTGTTTCTGATTTAATATTAGGTGAGCGTGCCCGGTCATTATTCATAAAATCAAAACTACCATTGCAGGATCTCAGCAAAATATGGTATGTTCGTTGAATAGTCTGTTGTTATTATAGAATTTCATTGTTGCTCGAAAAGCGGGAACATTCTTTTAATAGGGTCTGCGGGGGTAAAGTGGGTAACCCTGGGTAAAATGGGTAAATGACCATTTCGCATATTAATGACTTGTTATCTCTCTTTCATACTAAATTTATGCGATTTCTTATAGAGAGGTATTGTATCATGCTAAAAAGAATGGTGCATTGCCCTTTCAAGGTCATAAGTCAATACTGATACAAATATTCACTTACCCACTTTACCCCCACAAGACCCTTGCACAAGGAATGTTCCCGCTCTTTTACCAATAGTATGTTCGTTGGCCTGATCAGCTGAATTTTGTTTATTAGGTTTCGATAGTTGCTCGTGTAGTTTTGGATCTTAGGCCTGTTTGCATTTATGCCATAGGGTTTTGCACTGTATTTGTATAGATTTAGATACGACATGGACTTTAAGAGTGAAGTGCCCTTATACGCTTAACTTTTTTGCAAGCTTCCCTGATGCTTAAAGGTGTAGAATACCACTTTGCTTGGTAGTAGAGCCAATAGATATCAAAGCTAGATTGCTAAGCAAATGAATATAAAAACGCATTATGTTTCAACGTGACTAAAGTCATAGTATTGTCAATGTAGATACCGGTCTAAAGGTAGGAAACTATGTACCCTGTGGCAGAATGAAGAAATGTTGAGAGTTGGAGTGCATATCGTAACCTTCTAGAAGAGTTCCATTGGTGGCTAGATCTATTATGTTCAACAAAAGTGAATAAAACAGCAAAACAATCCCGTGGCTCCAAGGTTTCCAAATTATATAGCGTAAATCCTTATAATTGAAGTTATTTTTTGAATTGAGTGAAATTTGTGGACAGTGATTAGCTGTGTTTGATCGCTATGTTTGTAATAAATTTTCTCATTAACTTTTTTATTTGTGACCACGACCACTTCTCATTCAATTTCAACTCTCCACATCGATTGAGGCTGTGTTGTGCTTCAATCAAAAATTAATGCCTTAGTCTTATTCTGAAATCTTAACTTCTTGAAGTAAATAAACTGTTCTATCCCTTATATTATTGCCACTCGTCCTCATGTTCATTGTTATCTGTTATGATTTTAATGGTTTGTAATGCATTAGATTTATATTAAGTCTGGTCTTTTGACCTAAAAGCCCTTTGCTTTGCATCTTGTAATAAAGCGTTGTACACTTCTATTTAGGACAGTTTTCATCATTATAGAATCTACTGATTATCTATTCTTACACTTTTGTCTTGTTAATTTTTGGTGTTTTTCATCTAGTCAATCATTGATATTTTCTTCATCAGCAATAGCACAAGAATAAAGAGTTGCTCGAAATTTTTGAAACTCGTCGCCTAAATCACTTGACGTAAAACTTTGCATCGTAGCCTTATTCAAAGCATCTCATTCTAGATAACATCTCACGCTTAGTCCAATGCACTCACTTTACGAAAGACCACGGGATTGTAAACACTACCATCGAATATTTTTTCATTAAATCAGCATTCTTATGGCCCATCTCCATTTAACTTCGAATTTCCGATTTCATATACGTACACTTTGTTCCCAGTCCATATTCAATCGGCTTTCTATTTATGAACTTTCGGGTGTGAACTGGGAACTATGAATTTGCATCCGAAGTTTGAATTTAAGTGGAGATGGGTCTTTGCTATGAATCTTATATAATTGTAAATAGTTATTGACTTTCGCACACTCGACCCCTCTGTGAGTGTGAAAGCATTGAAGTAATGTTTTCTAGACATCTGAATCCTTTTTATTTTCCTTATCAAATTTTGGCAGCACCCTGCACTCATCGCGTAGAAACTTAGTAACCATTACAATGGCCATTTGCCCGCCAAAGTTAATTCGATTGTGCCTTTACATTTCAGGAAACTGGCAGATGTTACCCGCGATAATATGCTTGACGAGAGCGAATTTGCGGTTGCAGTCCATTTGATACAAAGACGACTTTGTGGCTTTGACATTCCACTCTCAATCCCTTCGTCCTGGCGACCAGAATCGAGGCCTCTTTTGGTTATGAAGCAAATAAACGAAGACGAACTTCGATCCTATGAAGCGATATTTCATTGGCTGTTACCATATGACAATTGCCTTCAAAACAGTAAGGGATCCTCTATTATAATAATTAAGTTAACCTTACTTAAGATAACACCAAAAATGTGGTTCCATTTCTGTCATTTTTGATCCTGAACTTCAAGTCCTGAAAGCGAGGCTTATGAAACATAACTCGGTTATAATGTGATAAGAAACCATATGGTAAATAGTATTAGCGTCTTATGAACTTGAATACAGCAATGTGCACGTTGTTTATTCTATTTGGAACCTAGCACAAGACCTAGTTCTGCCTTTGACACTTCAAGTTTCAACTGCAACTCACCTATCAACTACTTGCTACAATGACTGCATGCAGTCCATGCACAGTTGGCTTTTAGGCTTATTGTTTGCAGTGATAGAAGTATTGGCTATTTAAAAATCCCCTAGGGTTGTCTTTAGCAGTACAAGCTCCTTAGAATTTTAGCTTTCTAATTGTAAATTCCTTATAAAGTGGTTTCTTACAAGAACACATACGTAGCAAACGTTTTAGAATATTATTTAAAATAGCAGTGGTACTAAATGTAAAGGACAAGAAAGTACGCATACTTTTCTCTTGAAATAGAGAGTAATGAATGGTGCTGAGTTTGATAAAACTTGGGTTTCAAAATTTAATTGTTAAAAATATATTCTACAAATATGTACTTTTAGTCAGAAAAAAGATGAGATTTTACCGTTTTTCGGTTACTATTCTCTCTATTTGAAATCCTTGAATAGCAACACATGTAGTTCTTAGAATTGACATTTTTCTACCATGTATTTGACGGTGTATCAGGGTTGTAATTCCTATAACTTAAGCCTACCTTCATTTCATAAGATTTTGCGACTGGGAGCTTCTAAACTGTTTAAGTCTGTTAGAGCGTACTAAAATATCCGAAAAGTAAGAAATGCAATACCCCCATCACTATTGCTGTACCCATATTTTGTCTCTAATGCAGATGAAGTGGTTCTAAAGTTCCTCGGAACCTCGGGAATACCTTTTGATGTACTTGCAAACATTTGGTGAGTAATTTCCTAGAGCTATCATTATATCTCACTTGTGTATAGTTAGACTTTATCAATGGGACAATGGACAAATGGGTCGTCACATGAAATTCTGTCCCGTTGTTCTTATTGACGGGCTGATATATCTAATCTTAGCAATTACAAGTAAGCGATGGTAGGTTTTTTGACGAGTTGTTACTGCTAATTTGCAGAACAGACGATACAAACCACCTTTCACTTTTGTACGTATGTTGCTACGATAGCAGGCAAAGATACCTTCAGTAGCACTAGTGAAGCATAGATACAGTTTCAAGCTTAAGCAGCTTAAACCAGAACTCTTGAGGAATCAATCCATACTCTTTCTCGTAGCATTACTACGAACCTGGTGCAATTATCAGGAGTAGAGCACTCTGTCCTTGCTATTATCATCCTATTCTTTACATACCTTTTATCGAACTGTTATAAAGTAAACTTACGTTTCAAATAAAGAAAGTAAAATTATCAAGCGGCTATGTGCTATAGCAATAGTGCATGCAATTTTGATAAAGGTAAGATTTTAGACAGAGAGTGGAACTTTTTTGTCTAATTTCTCTTCAGGGATCTTTCTGATATCGATAGAGATGGGAAGATAAATAAAGAAGAATTCTTTATTGCTTTACATTTAACAAGATTTTGTGTTGACAGTAAGTATACTATATATCCAATGACTAAATTCAAATTTTACTAACAGATATCATGTATGTTTATTAATATATATGTATATATATGTATACGATCAGTAGCTAGCGAGTAACCAGGATTTCTCCTTTTTCGGTGCAAACAGAAAGGTTGATATATGCCACTGTGGTCTAGTGGTTACGACACTTGCCCGGAATGCGAGAGACCCTGGTTCGATCCCAGGTGGTGGCAAATTTTAATTTTCTCCTGGTTTTTCTGAGCATTATATCAACCTTTCTGTTTGCACCAAAAAAGGAGAAATCCTGGTTACTCGCTAGCTACTGATCGTATGTATATATATATATGTATATATGTATGTATGTATATGTATATATAAATGTATTGTATATGTATATATATATATATATATATATATATATATATATATATATATATATATATATATATATATATATATATATACGTAAATGTATATTTATGTGTGTGTATATATATATATATATATATATATATATATATATATATATATATATATATATATATATATATATATATATATATATATATATATATATATATATATATATGTATATTATATATATATATATTTATCTATTATATATATATATATATATATATATATATATATATATATATATATAATATATGTGTTTATATATATATATATATGTATGTATGTATATGTATATTTAAATGTATATGTAAATATATATATATATATATATTTATATATATATATATATATATATATATATAAATATATATATATATATATATTATATGATGATGATGATGATGATGATGATGATGATGATATTCATCTTTTTTGCCCTTGCAATACCATCTTATTGATTAATGATATATACTCAATAAGATGGTTTCTTTCTTCAGTGTAAAACATAATTTCAATGTTGCTACTATTTTATTTAAGGTGGTTCTGATCTAAAAGGTTCAGTTGATGTTGTGTCAATGCTACCAAAGAAGGTAAGATTCTTGTTTGCCTTAAAGCCAGGCTTAGGAATATCACAATGGGTCATACATCGAGAGAATTCTTATACTATCAATGGGTGTTCCCAGCAGATATATTATATACTGTACGGCTACGCCACCTAAATGATCCATTGTTTCCTAATACACTCTCATATTGCTACAGTAAAAGTGAAAAGTTATTTTGCATTGTGAGAAAGAGAGTTAGAGTTTTGTTTTCTATTTCATAGTTAGAGTCATACCTGCAAGTTAAAAGTTTAAAGAAATAGAAAAGTGTTTCTTTGTATTGAAATCATGTGTAGTACACAATGTATACCATCATGACAGCCATCAGCTGCGTGCTCTTAGACCTCAGAAGATCTAATCGGTTATCTGCATTGAATATTCCGCATTTGTAAAGCATTAGGTCTCAATAATAGCTTTCAATAGTATGCTTTGCCGTGTTTGCTTTGCGTTGTTTCCCACATTATTGCAAAATCAAGATAAGATATACAGTTATGGCATAGCTACTAGCATGTTGTTTGCTTTTTATAGTTGAGCTTTCTTCAACCATATCTTCCACTGAATGTAATCGCCCCCCCCCCCGCAAACACATAAAGTACAACGGTGCTTAACTCTAATTTCCCGGCTACTCGCTTTGCAATAAGTTTGTCTTTCAGTCTATTCAAATAGTTCAAATGCATTCATACTAAAACGTTCGAGTTGATTGAGACATGCGATCACCAAGTTCACATGGAACAAAATTTCAACTCTAATTATATTATTTCCACCTCTCCCAGCCAATGACCAGCCTCCCAATCTATGATAATTTGAAGATTTCTCTATCCTTCCCAACTGTTACAATCCTCCCAATCTATGCTGTTTTGCCTCTGTCTGCACCCACCCCAGCTATTCTACCCTCCCCTACAAGTAGGTAGGAGAGAGTAGTCCTATGTCTAACAAAAATTTTATGTTACGTAATATGTCTGGGTCATTTCCATTTTATAGACATCAGGAGAGTCAATACAAGATAAAAGACGAAGGTATGTAGGGTTGTTGTTGAGCAGAGGGAATCTTTCCACCCAGTCACGGATCTTGATGGAATATTTAAAGTTCCGGTTGAGCATACTCTTTTAAGAAGCTATTGCCTCTGTATAACTTCGAAATTCATTAAGACAAAGCTTTATTTTACAAAATAAGAGTTTTAGCTTTATGGATGCCGAAATGCATTTCGAAACCCACTAGCTAATTCCATACCATATTAAATAAGTCTTGAAAATGCGAATGAATTTTTCATTTATTTCATAAGTTGATTTATTTCCAACTTCCTATCGAATTAAGTGAATAAATAGGCATGTCACCACTGGAGGCTGTAGGCCTTTAAGCCTCCTACTTTTTGCAACAAATTTTTATTCCCATTCTATTTAAATTTTCATTGTGGATTTTTCCTGGTTGCTCGCTTGAGTATCATATCATTGAGTAACTTTTTTTCAGGGAGATTTCTGTTTAATCATTTCAGAGTAAAAGTTTAAATCCTTTTCTTTTGCATCGGGCTCAGCCGTAGTGGGTCCTCCTACGTCACTAAACGAAGTTATCAGCCCCCCTACTTCATATATAAAGTCGTGGTGCTGTCCCTGATAAATTTACGCATTATGGGAATAAGTCTGATATTAGCACCTAGATATTCACAAACAAGTAAAATATCATCAAATCTCAGAACAAAGACGATTTCAAGTTGAAGGAAAGAACGAGAACAGCTATAGAATCAGAAAGCGCCAAATAAATGGTTTAATTACGTTTAATGACGGAAAAACTTCCGCTAGCAGAATACGTTTTTGAATCCACACGCTCAACGCACTAACACTTGTCTGGAAGATGCATTGCATTCCATCAATATCTATGTTCCATTTGCCTTCCAGTTTGCTATACATCGTATGATTTTGGTACCTTAAGATATGACTTCGTTGTCAGTAAGTTCATTCAACTGGAGTTCACCTGGTTCAAATATAGTAATAATATAATAACAATAATAATAAAACGAATATTTATACTGGATAAACACTTCAACAACTACAATATTGCTGTTACAATACGTGCATATTCCTTTTTAATTCTCGGTGATCGCAGTGAACAGTTGTTACTTTTTGTTTCCTTTTCATTCAACTTGAAATCGTCTTTGTTTAGAGATTTGATGACATTCATACTCTATCACTGTATTTGCATACATTTACTTACAGGCGGACAGAGTATCAAACTGAGATGAGGAAGTTACGGTCGTTAAAGGTATATATTTAGTATTTTGCATGAATTTGCCTGGTAACCTAAACACATATGTAATTTTGCAAGAAATTTATGTAAGGCCTGGGTTGAGCAGGTCTTTTAGAAAGGAACTGCTCCTGGCCCGTGTAAACTGATCTCTCATTCCTGGCCTCTCATTCACCCCTATTCTCATGTAAACAGACTTAAAAGCAAAATGGCAGGATAGTACACGCCAATGTGGCAGCACTTCCAGCTCTCGAGTATATTGAATTGCAGGTATACATTTTCCATAAATCAATCATTTCATCCTCTTAACTTCTCATTCGCCCCTATCTTAGGAGAAACTTGAAAGTGAGCTGACAAACGCTGAGAGTAACAAGAATTCTGCGGCAAAATCTAAAATCCAATGTGAGTTAGACAGAACAAGAAAAGAACTAGATGGTATTATCAAGAAAGAACTTGAAGTGGGCAAGGTAACATTGCTACAAGAAGTTCTTGTTTATGTGCTTACTTTGTGAGATATACTTCAAAGTAGATGAGCATACAAAGGTTTGAGAAGCAGAATTTCCGGAATCAAATCTTTTCCCATGAAAACATTGGCTCACAGTTTGCTCAAATGCGAACATTAATACGAAGCTTGCTTTGGCTAATGGCCTCCAGTATAACAAAGATATTTCTGCAAAACATTGATTATTGATCAACATTTTGTATCGAATCAGGTTGGGCAGTAGCTGAAGAGCTATCCCATTGACAGGCCTCTATAAGAGTAATTAAAGACTACTTTTCATACTAGCCACGATGAGCCACATGATCTTTCACGAGCTATCATCCTCAAATTCATAGTAAAGCTGCGTTTTCCATCTGATGTCTCTACTTTTCCTACCGTTAGGAGATCACAGAGATGAATTTACAGACATCGGTTACAACTAATATAGAGGTGCTGCGCCCATTCGACCGCAGTTTTTTAATGAAGAGACAATCATGTGGTACAGATTTTCTACAGAAAATCCAGTATAAACCAGGTCAGTATTTTGATTGAAGTTCACTAAAATCTTTGCAACACAAATTTGACTTTCACTTTGGGAAAGCTACCAAGGTGGTATTCAGACTTTAAGTGAATATAACTTAACAAATTTGCAGTGCATGACTTAAAAAGTCGTAAAAAGCGGGTTGAAATGTGGATAAAGAAGTTCTGTTATTGTTATGCAGCAGACATTTTTCACTTTTTGTGCAAATTGAGAGTATGGAGAGTTTATTCACTTTGAAATTCAAATATTCATAAGGAACTTGAATAGAACTTCTAGTAATGTCTCTTACAGGTTTAATTTGATCATTATTCCAAGAAACGAAATATGGAAATGAAGAAATAGGGTGGAACAGCAACTTACCGTAAATTCTCTATTAAGCCCCCCGGGGCTGATTGTTTTCAAGCACTTTAGAGGGACTCTTATTGAAGTGGGGGTTTTCATTGAGAGGGGGCTTAATAAGTTTTTGTAGTATGGAAGGATTTTCTATGGTGAAAAATATGGATATTCAGGAATCTTCATCAATAACATCATCATCTTCATAAATTATTACCGTTTCTGTTTGCAGCACATATACACTTGTGCTTGATTTTGATTTATTCTGTTGCCGTCTTAAAGAAAACGTCATCAATAACATAACCACAAGTTTATGTTCTGTATCAAGATGAACTATTTTGGTAATATTCACATTTTTGAGAGGGCATATTAACTGGTTGCTTCTACAAAGGGAGCTAATTGGGGAGGGGGCTTGACTGAGAGGGGGGCTTAAAAGAGAAGTTACGTTATTCTCTAGATGAGAACTATGCATTTGACTGTCACGTACATGTATACCGTAGCTCCTTGAAAGAGTGCCCCGGGCGCTAATTTGAAAGTCAACCTGCGAGAGGGGGTGCTCATTTCACAATCAGCAGATCAAGTAACTGTATAGCGAGAGTATTGAATTATTTCATTCAGCGCGAATGTAAATTAAACTATTTTACAATGAATGACTATGACCATACAAACTTGCAATTGCAACTGATTAATGACTAACGGTAATATATGTAGTACACATTATGCAAAACCAACAGAATGATAACAAGATACAATTGAACTATGGGGTAGCAGCATGGAAAAGCAATATATGCCAAAGAAAATGCACTAAGCATAGAACAACACGTCATAAAGAGCAACAGAATGAACTATTGTGTAGCAATCAGAGATGGGGCAAACTCATAACAAATAAAAGGGAGTGCTCATTCGAAGGGGGCGCTCATTTGAAAAAACGTTTCTCTGGGGAGGTGCTCATTTGAGGGGAGGGTACTCTTTCGAGAAAACACGGTAAGTCAGTCACTGTGAACATGTAGTCAGATTTGACCCTTAGTATTCTTACTGCTTAATGCTATAAAGCATGGGTGAATTACACAGAACTTATTGGGCCCGTAATATAGCATAAAAATTATACTTTGCATATAGCACTTGTCCAGAAGGTCATTCCAGAATTTCTCATAAATTCACAATGAAAAACCGGATAGTTTATCAAATTACGACCAATGTGTCTAGTGATATGTCTGAATGCAGTATTGAAAAGGGGTATTTAAACTATTGAAGGTGATCTTCAATAGAAAGGTCTAGTGAGTTGTGGAAGACTTTGCAATGGTTATTTAATCACATGGTAACCACATCAATCCTGTCACAATCAATATTGATATTCTCTAAGGGGACTTTGATATTATGACATTCGAATACTACAATAATAACTGGAGAAAGTGAAGCCTAAGCAAAGACCATAATGATGATGATCATGATGATGATCATCATCATCGTGACGATAGTGGCAGTGGCGGGTGGCGGTGGCGGTATTGATGCTCATGATTATGATGATTGCTATGATAGGAATGAACATGATGATGGAGATGATGGTAATGATTTTGATGATGATAGCGGTGATAATGAGGATGGTAGTGGTGTTGGTGATGATTATGACGGTATTGTTGTTGATTATGATGGTTGAATCTGTTCTCATTTGAAATTGTTCATCCTGTTGATTATGCCGGCGACGATTCGTAGTATTTGTAAAGACAGTCATGGTTTTGTTTCTGATAACGGTGTTGATGATGATGGTGGTGGTGGTGGTTGTGTGGTGGTGGTGGTGGTGGTGGTGGTTGTGTGGTGGTGGTGGTTGTGGTTGCGATGGTGGTGGTGGTGGTGGTGGTGGTGGTGGTGGTGGTGGTGGTGGTGGTGGTGGTGGTGGTGGTGGTGGTGGTGGTGGTGGTGGTGGTGGTGGTGGTGGTGGTGATGGTGGTGGTGGTGGTGATGGTGGTGGTGGTGATGGTGGTGGTGGTGGTGGTAGTGGTGGTAGTGGTGGTGGTGGTGGTGGTTGTGTGGTGGTGGTGATGGTGGTGGTGGTGGATGTGTGGAAGTGGTGGTTGTGTGGTGGTGGTGGTTGTGGTGATGATCATGATGATGATGATGACAGTGTTATGGTGGCGACGCTAATCAAACTCCTTGTTTTAATCGACATTAATACTGACATGTTAAATTATTAATTCTGCAGTAATCAGATATCAGCATATCAGCTCATGTTGGTTTTGTTATTAATTTTTAATATCGATGCTATTCACTGTGTGGTTTTGACATTCGTGTCTTCAGTTTTTCCATCGGTTTTACAATTTCTTGTACATTGCTGCACCAACTTTCGTCTAGTTTATGTTGCACTAGTACAAAGAGCTACAAAAGGTATGAGAATGGTTTTTAATCGAGCCTTAATAGCCTTGTTTGAGTAAATAATTAGCTTCATGACTTTTTATAACATTTGCATATTTTCATATTGATTTTGCAAATGTCATTCAGTTTTGTTGAGTTTACCTAAAACACAGTTTAATTTTAAGGATCTTTGTTAGCTTATTTTGCTTGCAAGTCATACCCTCGTGGCTGATTTGCCTCCTGTTCAAGTAATATCACAGAAGAGCAATTTTCCTGCAAAATTAATTATATGTTTAGAGCAATTTTGGTTATATGCTTCTATAAGTCATATGTATAGAGTAGGCTTCTCTTTATTATCTAACCTTTTGCTCTAATGCACAGACTCTGATATAATAATCTTTTCTACTTTAAAATATGGCATTGTTTGAAAGTCTAACCGTTTACCTTACCAGTAATTTAAATGCTATCGTTCTCGAGAAGAATTTGATTCCTTACTGCGTTGGCGCGTTTAGTGTCTGTACCATAGAAATACTAGTATGTATTTCTATGGTTTGTAC
Source organism: Mastigias papua (assembly GCA_964019165.1). Lineage (NCBI taxonomy): Eukaryota > Metazoa > Cnidaria > Scyphozoa > Rhizostomeae > Mastigiidae > Mastigias > Mastigias papua. The sequence continues at coordinate 9,857,931 of OZ025279.1, read as the reverse complement.
TTTGTTAGATTGTTCAATTTCCCATAAACTACTTAAGTAGAATATTTTGTAGCCTTGAAACATGACCGTAGACCATGACAACAACACAGCACAAGTTCCCAAGCGCTTAACAAAAGGTTTTATGAATTGCACTAAATTCAATTGACTCCCATTGTCTTCAACTAAGAAAGGTTGTCTTCGGCCGTTGATACCTTGACAAAACATTGGTAAATTTGTTGTTGTTCAAATCCTGTAAGGAAAATATCAAAGTAAGGAGTTGATTTTTAGGATAAGCTTTCATACCAGTCTATGCTTGGCCAAATGTCGTACTTTGAATGTTCTGGTTCCGTTTGGTGGATGCAAATGTTTTCTCTACGAGAAAGCTACCTGTTTGCTTAGTGTGCAGTGCACCGTAGTAAGTATTGATTGGAGGTTATCGGTTATGTTATCCTGTGGTTGAGATTTTATGAGCTTATTTTCAGAAGTTGGCTATGAAGTAAAATCATAATTCTCAATAAATTCAGCGTAAGCTTTGTCAGTTTCTTTCCCCCTTGATGATGTCAAGTATTGCTATGGAGATAGGTTTATGATAAATTTGGCTTTGGATTTTCATTCAAAATCTAGCAACTACCTTCTAGTATCTTTGCCATATTTCGGTCTTGGTTGGATTTTTTAGTTTGTATTTGTCGTTTTCCTGTAGCTCCCACTTCCTATAGACGATTTTCACTTGACTGAAATTCTACAAGCTCATGAGCTCAAGACCCTTTCAACATTTTTACCCTAAATAGTATTAAATGATATGAATAACTCGTAGGGCAGGTAATAGTAAAGAAATGAGCTCATATTCTCTCCTTGTTTATCACTTTTTGGGTTCATTTTCAGCGTTTTACGATGAGCACAGAGAGAATGGCTTGTCTCTTCGTAAGGCACAATAATAAACCCTTTCATGCCAAACAAAACATGTTTGTGAATTGACGAGATATGGTGGTTAGCTGTATTCTTTCTATATCACACTCAATGAATATGCCCGCATTCAGCACTCAGTATGTCTAAAAAAACCTTTGCATATAGCTCTTCAAGTCTTAGCTTTATTTCGCAATGGGAATGTAACTAGAATTATTTTGAATTAAGTTGGTTTTATGTCATGAATTTATTAACTACATAAGCTGTACTTCAACTGTAAGTCGTTCCATAAATCAGACTCTACTAGATCGAAACTTTTGGGTTATTGATTGTTGTCCCTTTGTCCTCAGGTCATTGTCTCTTTTGTGAAGGCGTTACACCCGAGGTTTTCGTCAAGGACAACATTCTCAACTTCGCTTGGAATTTACCGGTAAACCCAAATTCTGCAGCACAACGAAAGAGCCCTACCAAAGATTTCATTAAAACGCAGAACTCTTTGCCAGGAAATTATCTACTAAACGAGGATTTGCCAATATCGAATCATTGTTCTGAAGAAGTTGAGAAAGCATTCTATAATACAGACAGTCACTCATCTGACGATGAAAGTGATTCCGTCGATATTGGTTTTAAAAGAAGGAGAAGGAATAAAACAAGACCAAAAAGAGAGAAACGAGAAACTGTTAGTCAAAGACGTATAAGATCTCTAAGTGAGGCTATAGGTGATATCGAGGCAAGAAACAAGGCTGCGAAGAAAGAAATGGACAAAAAAATGACTAAGATAAAATCAGATTCGGGAAGCACTTCTGGGGTAAGGACTTTGTTTGTGCTATTTTCTGGAAATCATGATTCATGGGAATGTGTTCATGGTCTTTGACACTACTTAAATAGATGGCACCGTAAAAACTCCTCATATTAGCCAAAGCCCACCGTGAAGAACCTCCCATGCTAAAGCTTCAACTTTGCAACAAGCCTCCCACATTTAGACTGTTCTCTCAATATTATGGAAAAAGGGGGTTCTGATAATACATTTATATGCTGCATTTGCGAAAAAATCTCTAAGCCCTCCTCGAATAAGCAATGCCCTCGAATATACCCACACGCAAAAGGTATCAAAAGGAAATTAGCCCCCAGGGGGCTAATTCTAGGACTTACTGTATTTCTAAGTGCACATGATTGTCCCTAGGATTGCATTTATGGAGTTTTAGTGACAGTTTAGTTAAGAGATAGTATTCAGTGCTTTGTTATCAAAATAGTGCCATGAATCAACTCTTTTAATCAGGAATTTGTCCAATTTGTCCCTAGACGTTCTATAGACTGGAGTTCTTCAACATTCCCTAGAGTGTATTGAGTATCTTGCATCAAGTCGCAAGCTTCATGTTTAATCATGTATGATAACTGGTCACGTGCTATTCCCTTGCAATTAATGCTAGATTCCTTTACTTCGAGATCATTTTGGGTTTAGTTTCATAAGTCTCTTATTTTGTGGACTTGTGTTGATCGTATTTTAGTACTTACCCTTAATAGGTCTTTAAATTTTAGTTGGACATTCGGTACCATAGAAATTGTTGTAAGTAGTCAGTATTGGAAAGGTGACTATGGATACTGCAAGTTTGTACGAAAGCCCACATATGAACCAATTGCTATAAAGATTGCTCATAATTTGTGCGAGTTTGACTTCTTCACTCTTCATTGTTTGCAGTGATATAAATATTTAAAATTGAAAAGTTCCTTAGGGATTCTGTCTTTAGTAATACAAGTTTCTTCAGTTTTGTGATCTTCTAGCTGTAGGCTCCATATTAAGCGGTTCCATACATGAAAAAACGTCTTAAGTATATATTCTCAAAAAATATTTTGTAAGAAAGATATTGACTTGTTCTATCAGTTTTTAAGTGGTAAAGCTCTGAACCTAGGAAACCACGTCATATTCATCAAACGAAGAAGATAAAATATCAAAAAAGAGGGAGGCCTACAAGAGGAGGTCGAAAAGCGCTATAGACACATTCCAGCAGTTACTGTCATCTGACTCAGGGACAAGCTCTGATCGAGGCTCCGAAATGAGAAGGAGATCGTTGAAAGGTCTTCAAAAAGCACCTTGGAAAGAAACTAAGGAGCCAGCATTGAGCAGTTCATCCGAGAGTGAAAGTAAGCAGTTAAAGACTGGTGGAAAGATTAAATCTGACAGGAAAGGTAATTACACAATCAATAGTCAACTATTATTTTAATTTCAAATCACGCAATATATCAATATATGAGCAGTTAACAATATGAACAATTTATATTAGGGAGAATTTTGTGGTACTATGAGCTAGTGAACGAGTGGCTAGAGCGCTTGACTGGTGAGTGGTGCATCGATGATTCTACCCGAACCCTCGCAGCATACTTGGGATGCTCTCTCACTGTCTACCCTTGGAGCAAAATGGTACCTGGTTGCAAAACTGGGGCAGTTAAAGGGAAGTTCAGGATAAGTGTCTTCTCTAACTGAACAGATACTTCTCAACGTACGGAATCGTATTCGGGGTCCCGTTTACGGGGTACCGCGGAGCTAGCCTTTACTTTTACCTTTTTGTGACACTGAACAAATATCGACTTGGTTTGTGCATATTATTAAAAGTTGTACGCAAGATGCGGAAATTTATAGATATGTGCGTGATACTGTAAATCAGATTGCACAATGAGGCATCACTATGAGGCAATTTGCTGTCTCATGAGCTCATACCACTCTGAAAACTCTCTGGGTGATCCTTGGACAAGAGGTTGTCTTTCCCAAAACAAACCTGGTACAATAATCCTTAGGCAGAAGTTTGGAAATAACCAAACAACATCCATGAAGTCGAGTAAGAGAGTTTCGAACGAACGAGGTACACTCACAAGCAGCCAATAGCTACTTAACGTATCATTTATGTGTATGTAAAGAATTTTCGACTCTAGGTGTATCCAGGTGGGGAAATACGTAAAAATCTGGCTATCTGATGGTTAACCATAAGAGATAAGAGAGTTTAACCGCCTTTGATCTTATATTCATTATGTTGCTTTGATCTTTTGTAGAGAGCTTCACATTCTCATTATTTCCTCTGACCGCTGTTTTCGTCATCTCCATAGTATTGCACGTCATTCTTTAGCAATATATGTTTCTTCTTTAATAGCGTATTTCCTCATGCACTCTAAGTTCTGTAATGTTATTTTCTTGCCATTTTTATCGAAACTTTCGTTACTATTGTGTTTTAATCACTAACCAAATGGACTTTTTTTATAAGAAAGTTTGTTTTCGTCCCTACTACTAAACAGTTCTTAGCTTTTCCATGATTTCAGTACAAAGACTTTCTTAAAGCTTTCATAGCAAGAATGTTGGAGTTTGTGTCAGATTCCCGTGTCATAATGACAGGCAGGCACTACAGAAACATGGCACTGAAATGCATAGGTTATTACGTAAAATATATACAAATTACGCAAAATTGGGTTGCTTTAAAATTTGAATTGTAAATAAATGTGAACTTATAGACTTTTAGGTCTCAGAAGTGCAATACTAAACTTCTTAACTTTTTGAGCAAACGAATACTGCTTTCTTGTAAACAGTTTTCTTCTAAAAATAACGGATATTACATATGAAACAACGTTAGCTTTGATTTATAGATGTTGACAGATGCCCCTTTCTTCAGGCACCTGTATCATTTCTCCATTTCTCTCAAGGTACTACAAGTACCCTTCGGCTATCGGGAGTGCCTATAATCGTACATAGTCATAGAAGAATGAGTAAATCAGAGAGAGCTAGTGAGGAATAAAAAATAATATCTGGAATGTTTTGCTTATTTGACTAGACTATTTTGTAGTATACATGCTTTTTGGATTTTGGCAATTTTAACTCACACTGTGCACATAGAATTTTTGTGGAATTGGGGCAGAACAGCGCTATTTTGTACCATGAATTGCCAATCTGAAATATGACGTAATAAATGAGATTTTCGCGAGTTAAATTATCCTGGAAAAGGTTGTCTTTTGCGTTGCAAAGCGTTATATCGTTATATTTAGCATGGCTTTAGCTTGATGACAATTACATAATGAAAGTGTATAATAAAGATATTTCTTTCACAGTGATACACGACTTACCTTAAATGAATTTTCCTTGCTGTAGAGAGACACCTGCCTGTTTGTTTACTTCTGCTAAGGTGGCTCTACCCAAGTTAATTTCTGTATTTGACAACAACCTTTTGTTTGCGTCAGCTTAAGCCACCAACATTTTCTGAAGACGGCACAGATGAATTAAAACAGTCTGAAAGTCGATAACAAATGATTTTCATTATGAACATAGCTGTATTTAAACACCGCTCTCACCTGCGTACCAGCTGGTAGTATTATGTAAAGGATGTGGCTATACTTGCTGAATTATCACATTACTGATGGACATATTTATGATGCAATTACACATAATGATTAATGTTATATGCCCGAGAGACAGTGATGTACAGTTGTAAGGGATTTTGTTCAGAAATTCTGAATTATTTGGAACTCCTTAACTCTTAGCATGTTTTCTTTTAAGGCTCAAGAGATCCCGGACAACAGCACACAACTGCGAAGGCTACCAATGGTGTTTTGATGACCGATGACAGAGAACTGGTGATATCCATTGTGAAGAATGAGAAGAATGAATTCGATTTTGAAACCCAGCTTAGCCCGTTAGATAAAGTAGGACCATCCACCGTCAATTCTGACGACATGAAAGATCAGATGGGAGTAACAACTAGAGCGAAAAACTCTGCTGAAACTAGAATGGTGAATGATACTTCACAAGGTGCTCCTATCAATCACAAGGAAGAAGTCACCATTGTAAATTCACTGAAATTAAACCCAATAGTAGCCAATGGATTTGGCAAACATGAAGAAGAAACAATGCTAGATGCTGAATTAGATACGAATCGAGGTTTAGCTAATGGTCTCGAGTCGCGGAAAGAAATCGAAGAAGAGGCTGTTGCGCCTTGCCACTTGATTCTGGATGAAAGAGTTCAAAGCTTGATAGATTTGTTGGAAGAGACAAGCTGTGACTCAATTGAGGAAGAGAACTATCGACGAAAGCTGTCTAAATCAGAGGAAACAGAATGTGCAAGGAGTGTCAAGACTTCTGGTGATTTGGAGGTACAAGCAAAAAATTCGAACAGCGACAGTAGAACTCCACAATTTGCTGCATCTACCATTGCCAAAGAGAACAAAAGCAGTTCTGTGGATTCACGCTTTCGTAAAGGTTCATCAAATGATATTGTCAGACCTCATTCTGATTCTGATGCAGTTCCAAACATAGCACAAAGTGGAGCAGCAGATTCTGATGTTACAGTTAGGAGAAGAAAGGTATTGAAAACAAGAGGGGGACATATGGTGCGGTCTAAATCAGTGCACGGTGTTCACGGCTTACGAAATCTCTTAGATCCTGATAAGCTGTCTTTCGTCGAAGAATGCGAATGGCTGGATAACTTAGTGCAAGTAGAGCTTGAAACTATCAAGAGACGAAAGTTGGAAGAAGCAATGCAATCGCCTAAGGTAGAGCATGAAAAGCCACCGCAACTATTTACGAGAGACGAGACAATCGATGAAAACTCCCTTAATTTGGGAGATAGCCGAAAATTAGTGAAAAGTTTACTTGATATGGAAGTCGAACTGCGAGAGGAGAAAGAGCTTTATGCCAAGCGAAAAGAGCAATTAGGTGAAAGAGACAGGCATGTCTTAGAAAGGTCAAAGTCAATGCCTGTTAGTCAAGGAACCTTACTTGAAAGTGAGGCTAGGATGTTCAGTGAGTGGGGAGTGTCTGTTGACTCCAATATCCCACTAGAAGCTGAAACGAATGCAAATGAAAATGAAGTCGTATCCGAGAATCAAAATAGTGATTTAGAAAATGTCATTGCCCCTTCAGATATTAAGTCGAGCATTGATAATTCAAAGAATGAGTCCGACGATAATGTAGGTGCAAATAGAATGAGAGGAGATTCTTTCAATGAGGCAAAAGTAAGCCCATTGCATAAAAAACACACGAGTGATTGTAAAAAAGAGGAAGCAAACGATTTGAGCCATGTGTCATCAGTTCCAAATTTTGCTGCTCACATAGACAATACTAAAGAGGATAAATTGAAGAGTGTGCCTAAAACAGACTGCAAAATGGAGAAATCAGGTAATGCAGCCGTCCAAGAACTTTCTCATCAGCCTGAATTCGAAGAACATAAACATTTAAAACATATCAGAGCATTTAAAGAAATATTTGAAGGGAAATCAGCCCCAGTTAGGCCAATTGATAACTACCAAAAATCACTCTCTATGGAAGTACGGCCGTTGGGTTTTGGACTCTCTAGGAGTAAAAGTCTTGGAGATGGTCTCAACAGGCCCTCGGATGACAGTTTTCATATTCAAGTCTTTGAAAAGCAGTCATCTTTTGACAATGGTATAAAAAGACGGGAAAGTACTGGGAACAAGGACAAAGATGTGGTTTTTTATGAAGAAGCAATGATGGAGATGCGTAGAAGGAAAAATGGCCAAGATACCAAGACAAATCAAGAGAAAGTATTGGTAGATGACATGGTTCCAAAGAGTGTGGAGGACGATGCAAAAGTATCGACCTCTGAAGAGGAAGCCACCCCTGTCTTTAAGAAGGTTGGGGATTTCAAGCAAATGTTTGAGGGAGAAAAGACAAGGAAGGAGGCTATTTCAAAGAAGAAAGTTGCAATTGTTAAGCAAAGTGAATTAAAACAGGAGAGCCACAACGGGGAACGTACAGAGCCTGCGGAAGTAAAGAGTTTAAAATATAATAAAAAAAATAGCATTGAAAATGTAAAGAATGGCAAATTAAACACTGGAGATGATACTGCAAAACCTGTAAAGCCTAAGGGAAAATCTCTAGATGATATATGCAGCACAAAGAATACTGAAATGAAATTGGGAGATGATTCTGTAGAGGACGGTATTCCTAGTATTAAGGACAGGCTGCTATTATTTCAGAGTACAAATGTAGAAAGAGATGAAGTAAAACAACGAAGTAAGGAGATTAGGAAAATTAGACCAAAGTCATTTCATGGTGATGGTAGCGTATTGAGAAGTACAAACACTGACGACTTCCCAGCTGTAGACTCTGAATTAGAATCGTTGCGTTATGCAGGTCACATTAAGTCTCCAAAGAAACAGTTCATTAATGATTTAGGTGAGTGCATGATTAATAATGAAGACCATAGTTCCGGACATGTTGCCAAGGTCAGCTCGAAAAAGCAGATTGTGATGCATAGTACTGAAACAGAAGACGAGACCTCAAGAACAGTTTCATTTTCTAGAAATTTTCAAGATAACGCAGAAAGGAATCAGGCAAAGCCAATGCAAAGAAATTCTGGGGAAGAATTTTCTTATGTGAAAATAGTCAAAGATGATCGGATTAGAAGAGAACTTCAAGAACAAGAGGCTAGAGAAGCTGAGATGAAGACCCGGATGGCCACTAACCTTTCATCTGTTGCAGAACCTAATGGGACTGTTAAAGGGGAAGAAATGATGGAGGACCCCTCAGTAAAGCTTGACAACCATGAAGGCAAACTTGTTAACTCCCAGTTGAAAAGCACAACCGGAAACGAAGGCGAGAAAAAGAAAGTGGCGACTGAGGTGAAAAGAGACAGCTTGCAAAAACATCGATTAACTGGGAAAGTTGTAAAGGTTGATAGGTTCCCTGAAGGCACTCTTGAGGATTATGCAAGGAATTCACAAAACATGAAAGATATTGGCAAAGAGATGGATTTGCGAGACTTAGGAGAGATGAAAGATAGCAATGGAAACCTTGTATCGAAACATGCAGCCCCGAATTCTGTAACGCAAAGAGATGAAAGAGGCAGCATTAAGGTAGGACGTCACGCAACAACGTGACATTCTATAATTGATGATTCTAATTAGTTCACTATAGCTCGAAAAAGCGGGAACATTCTTTAAGCATACTGAAAGGCTTTTTCATCTGACACTTTTTTCGTCATCAGAGGATGATACGTCGGATAATAACCGACAGGTGTACCGAAATATATAGCCAGATCTGGGTACACGGGATATGATGAGTGTAGTGTTCCCTCTTGTTCGACCTTTAGTGAAGTTCTGCAGCACCAGCAGACTATTCACAGATTTTAATTAGCTTTGATTGTCTCACTTCACCAAATGGATGATCAAGAAAAAATAAGAATCAAAGTATTAATTCTGAATTTTATTATTTGCTTAGAAAATCTTATTCGCTAGATGCCGTAGTCATATCATCATTGTACAAGTATTTTTAACATGGTGGCCTATGTAATGAAGTAGGTAAGAAAGTGCCCCACCTATAGCTCCTCTAAGAACTTTGAACAGGTTTTTTATTGTAAACATTCTAGTCATTAAGCATAGACAATCACCCGCATAACGATCTACATCCATTCTTAGAAAAACAACTTCATCTAGGGCATATACTGCACTCATGATATGTTATTGTGTCTGCTGAATATTTCAAACATATCACGCCTTACTGCATTTGATTTATTGGCAGCGCATTCTCCCAGTTTTAAGAATCTAAATTTACATTTGTTGTTCCGTATCATGTTGCCCCTCAGTTGTAACCTCCGCCATTTTAGAATTAGAGCTGTTATTGCAATGACCATTCAGGCCTGGTGTTACTATTTGATTGGATGAAAGTTTGCTTGGAGCGCACATGGTATAGTCCTATACGAGCATTCTTTAGAGTGCCCCACCAGCCAAGAATGACAATTCTGGTTACAAATTAAGCAAGGAAAATATGAGACTGAGATAATTTTGTAAAATGCTGCTTTTTACACCCTTAAAATATGCTAATTTATACTGAAATTAATACAGCCTGCTGTACATTGCTTCACAACATATGAGAACTTTATATGAAACGAATAGGCAATCATCTACCAATGGAATTAACAAAAGTCCCAGAACAGCCTTGCATTTAGTGCAAGCTTTTTGTTGACCTATCAATCGTATTGCCTCAAAGCCATATATCATAAACTCTGAATGTTAATACATCACTCTTGACTTATTAGGAAAATTGCACTGTTCGCAAGCCACTTTTGCATGGCCATAATCATTTTGATCTCATCATTATTGTGACTTTGACAACTCATAGTAAGAATCAGGAATAATAATAATAATAATAATTTACGAATATTTCAACAAGATAACCTATCAATACTTATAGATATTGTTATCATTAGGGTCCTGCTTGCCTAAATTTACAATGGTAAAAGAAAAGAAAAATGTCCATCTTAAAACTTAAAAAGTTACATCAAGAAAGTTCATTAAAACTTAGATCATCACACAATTAAATGTCATTAAAATGGCTATCTAAAAACTTTCTAAAAACAAGTCGTGATTCGGTTTTCCTTGCCCGTAAAGGCAAGTTGTTGTATTCTTTGACAGTTTACTATCAAGATACAAGCATAGTGGTGTAGCTCATAAACCTGATAGCATTCAATCTCTAACTACCGCTCATGGTGATTAAGTGGGTTGTTGCATTTCTTTCCTATGCCTGCAGGTGCGAAAAATGCCAAGTAGAATTGAGATGGAACTAGAAGAAGAAAGGCGTCGCGAGAAGGAGTTAGACGAGGAAAGAAAGCAAAGAGAGGAAGAAAAGAATAGAATATTAGAGGAACAAAGGAAGCAGATGGAAGCGATAGAAGCAAAGAAAAAGGTTTGTGTGCTTTACATTTTCAAGGAAATGATTTTTACAATAATAATTAAGAATCACGAAAAACTTATCTGTATGCATTTGTTTATAAATATGATGTATATGAATATGAATATATATATATATATATATATATATATATATATATATATATATATATATATATATATATATATATATATATATATATATATATATATATATATATATATATATATTAATTTGTATGTATATATACACGTATATTTGTATATGAAGATTTACAGTATGTATATTAACATCAGTGGTGTCGTCCTGAAATTGTAAGAAGGGGGGGCTGTTCGTGAAGAAACCTTGTACCACACCCTTAAAGGGGGGCTGTCCGTGAAGAAACCTTGTACCACACCCTTAATGAATGCAGCTGTTCTTGACCACACCCTCTTCATAGCTGCCAGTCCTTAGGTGAATATGAAAGCTACTGGCTAGCACTGTTTGAAAAAGTTGGATGCCAATCTTAAAATCGTAGAGTTGAGTTAAGTACTAAATATTTGGATAGGTAGGAAATAAGTTAATACATGACATACTGTGAATAAGATGTTATAGCTGAGAGGACTCCTTTTATAGTCATGTCTTGTCATGCGACATCTTTGAAGGGGGACTGAGCCTCCCCTAAAACATCCAAATTTTAAGAAGGGAGCTGAGCTCCCTGAGCCCCACTAAACCCCCCTCCATGACAAGCCTGATTACCATGTATATATATATATATATATATATATATATATATATATATATATATATATATATATATATATATATATATATATATATATATATATATATATATATATATATATATATATATATATATATATATATATATATATATATATATATGTATATGTATGTATTTTTATATTTCTTGCAATATATACAAATCATCTATATCATGTCTCTTATACATTTGCATTTTTAGAAAGCTGAAGAGGAAGAATTGGCTAAGCAAATTGCCATTCGGGAAGAAAAGGTAACTGTCTGAGAAATTAGAATCAACATAGTGAATTTTTCAATGATGCTAGGAGAGCCTCTTCTTCAAAACTGTCAGCATATCTAAAGGATGGATTTTCAGATCGAAGATGGATCATTCAAACTCATTAGCCTACTGTTTCAAACGTTTTTAGGAATATTTATTATGTCTAGAGATCAGTATTATTGTTAGGTTTAGCATATGTTTAACATATTCTATTTCTATTATTTAACCTGATTAATTTTACTTTTTAGATGAAACGCCAGGAAAGAACACGCGGATTAAGAGCCTTGTTCGAGGCATCGTAAGGAATATAGTAATCAATTATAGGCTGCGTTGGTAGACAGGTTATCAGTAAGCCTTTGATATTTTTATACAATCAATTTTATGAGTAGCTGTATATAGCAGAGTAGTTCAATTTTGTTAGTGAAGGTATTATACGATATGTTGGACTTTTTAATGCTTTAACGATACACTAAGACAAGTACTATATTGTGCTAAGGTGTCATGAATGCATACTCGTGTGTGCCTTTCTAATTTTTATTATTCGCCCTGCTACAATCAATGGGTGTCATAGAAGTATAGTCTCAAGATTAATAGGGGTTTTTATTAACTGATCTTGTGTTGGATATGATTACTGCGTTTGGTACTTACAGACTGTCCTAATTGTTTAGTACTGGTCAACGGGAATGTTTCCTTGCAATCTAGTTTAAGATGGCCTGCTTTTATCTTTATCTATTACCCTCTGTAGACCGTTATGATTTTTAGAGGGTTCAAGCCATGCCAAGTAGACATTGAGAATCAAATATTCCTTAGCTTTTGAGCTATGAAATGTTTTATCATAGTTTCTCCTTATCATAATATATATATTATATATTATATAATATATATTATGCTTCAACTCCTATCCCTACAATACTTTTGTTTGATGAGTTTGTCATCATAGCTCTCTTCTCACCATAGCTTTGAAATTGTAACATTGATATCCCATACTGTTCTGGATCCATCTTTGTATGTTGTGCCTGGTCTGGACCTGTTGTAATCGTCCCTGTCTTTTGCGTAGTTCACCGTATCAGTACATTCTCTCAAACTTAAAGAGATTATGGCAGGTTTACATGCCATCTCACTTCCGCCGCGACCTATCCTATCCATTGAAACACCATACCCAATATGCTTGTGTACAAGGGAAGTTCTTTTGCCATTTCTGTCAGATAGTGTTGAACGACAGTTATCCACAGTATTTGTTAAAGCTTATTATATCTAATGTCCAACTTCATAAGTCTAATGCACTCTTTTACTGACAGAGTAAATGTATTAACTTAGTAACAGTTTTTAGGAAGGTTGATATATAATGTGTTTTTTACTAGACAACGTCTTGCTTTTGTCCGTCGTTGCGTACAGACTTCAAACTTTTTCAAAAATTCTCCGTCACTGATCTTTCGAAGGCAACTTGAATATGACGTAATGCCTCTAAGATCAATTAAGCAAAATCAATCGAAACTTTAGATTGAACACATGTTTTATTAGATGTACAGAAATGCAACTTAAATATTCACAAAAACATAAAAAAAATGAAGGAGACCAATAAAGGAAGAGCGTATGACATATTTTTGGTGCCTGAATGTCTTGTTCGATCGTGTGCAGTTAGGAGATCTCTTGTGATCTGTTTAAGTGTGTGTCTTTCCTCTCTGCTACACCTCTCACACTTGCGGGCTCAATTGGTTTGTAGTCCATGTGCAGTAGACACACTTAAAAATCGTTCCTGGCCGATGGGTCTCTTGCTGCTGGTATGTGTCTGCTTGTTTATATCTGTAAGAAATTGAATCTTATATACATATATGGACATCATTTTTCCATATTTGGTATGTACCATGTACAGGGGGGCATGCGACACGCCTCTAGTTTTAGTGTGTGATTATTGTGAAGCGAACCTGACGTACATGTAAGTTAACCTTAATTATATTCGAAGGAACTATTTGTTATATTGTTGACAGAGAAATACAGTCCTCAGAATTATAGAACCTAGAACCTGAAGATTATTCTAGAGTTTCATTTTTGCATTTTCTCCCAAGAATCAGAGCCTACCAGTAGGTGTGCAAGGGTGTTTACCCTTAGGCACAAATATCTTTTATATGGTCCACCGAGCCGGATTGAATGTGAAATTATTGGGAAAATGCCGAAGAATACTGCACCAGCTACATCAAGTGATGCTGCTAGCAAAGCAGATTTATCTGTAAAGCTGCCAAAACTGCGTAAAGTTCGTGGTGGTCATAAGGCGTACTCGATGAAAGCGCTAGAACAGACTAGGACACTTTTGGGTGCTCCCCAGTTGAGTGATTCATTGAAATTGAGGCAAAACAAAAAAGTTCTTGAAGAAAAACTGGAAAAAATTAGTGATTTGGATGACCAGATATTGGGATTATTAGATAATGAAGATGCTATCGCTGCTGAGATAAATGAATCGGGAGAATTTAGGGAAACTGTTTATGAAATTTTGCTCAAAATTGATGACAAGTTGCGTAAGATCGAAGTTACTCCAGGCGGAAGTGGAGCACAGAATCAAACCCCAGTAGTTCAGGGGGGAGGAACAAGCTTTACAAAACTCCCCAAATTGCAATTAAGGAAATTTAATGGGAAGCCTCACAAATTTTATGAATTTTGGGATTCATTTCAAGCTTCAGTGGATTCTAACCCAAATCTAAGCGATGCCCTAAAATTGGAATATTTGAAAGCACAATGTGAAGGGACTGCATATCAGGCTGTGGCTGGATTCGAACTATCCGATGCTAATTACAAAACTGTAGTGGATATTTTGAAAGGGAGATTTGGACAGAGGCAAACTATTTTAGACTCTCATATTGATGCCTTATTGACAATAAATACCCTTGGAAAGCATGCAGATATTGCGGATATTCGGAAATTTTATGATACAGTGGAAGCTCACTGTAGAGGGTTACAAGCAATCGGAGTGGATCCGAAATCTTACAGCATTATCTTGGTTAATATGGTTCAGAAAAAATTGCCTGAGGAGATTAGATTGATTTTGAGCCGAAAGATGAACGAAACATGTGGCGATAGTGACTGGGAGCTATCAGAGTTACTGAATTGCTTGAGAATAGAAATTGAAGCAAGAGAAAAATGCGCACCTGAAAGGAAAGACGTTAAAAGGACCAATATAGGATATCCAACTGCTGCTGCATTGACAACTGGAACATCAAAGGCTACTTGTACATTCTGCAAAGGGGCACACACTACATCTGAGTGTCATAACGTGACTGATATACGTGAAAGGAGAAATATTCTCAAAAGAGAAGGACGCTGTTACTTATGTTTACGCAAAGGCGGGCATTTAGCGCGCGAGTGTCAATCATCCATCAAGTGCTTCACTTGCAAAGGACGTCATCATGTTGCACTTTGTGAAAATAGAAATAGACCTGGTCAAGTTGTTTATCGCCAAAGTAAAAATGAAGGAGATAGGTCTTCAAGTTTTCCAAGAAGAAAAGCAGATCAAGCTTCTCAACGAACATTGCTGAACCAGCAACATCATTTTGTGGCATGAATGTGAAAGGAAATTCTGAAGGGAAAGGTTATTTGCTCCAAACGGCCTTTGTAATTGCTGCAAACCCAGAAGACCCTTCAAAGGAAGTGAAGTTACGGTTATTGATTGATTCTGGTTCGCAAAGATCTTATGTAACCCAAAGAGCAAGAGCACTATTAGAACTACCCACTGCAAATCAAGAAGAAATTATGATAAAAGCCTTTGGAACAAATGAAGCAGTCATTCAGCATTGTGATGTAGTACCAATTTGCTTGAAAAGCAGGCTCTCAAACTTCGAAACTGGTATTAAAGCCTTAGAAGTGCCATCAATATGTTCACCCATACAAGGTCAAGCTATTCGGCAAGCAAAGAGTCAGTATGTTCATTTGAATGGATTGAAATTAGCAGATTATCCGCCAGACATTATGCAAGATTTATCTGTTGACATCCTATTGGGTTGTGATGTTATGTGGAAAATTATGACAGGGGAAATCATTAAAGGCAATTGCGAAGAAAGTCCTGTGGCTATAGGAACCCATTTTGGTTGGGTTTTATCTGGACCGGTTGAACATATTCAAGACAGTTTGCAGACAAGTGTGAATCTGGTGATTACAAGTGCATTAAGAACAGACACAAAGCCAGTTGTCATTGATTATTATGATTCAGTATTACATGCAGATAGCATTATGGAAAAGAAAGTTGACGATTTGTTCAATCTGGAAGCTATAGGAATTTCAGAAATAGATTCCGTACACGAAGCATTTACAAAGGACATCAAATTTGTGGATGGCCATTATGTTGTTAGGTTGCCATGGAGACAACACCATGATATTCTTCCAGATAATTATGAACTCAGTGGCAATAGATTAAGTTCTACTTTGAAACGCCTGCGAAAGGACCCACCACTTTTAAGGGAGTACGACAGAGTGATACAAGAACAATCTCGGATGGGTATTATTGAAGCAGTACAACCAACGTTGATAAATCATATGAAAGACAGAGTACATTATCTCAGTCACCATGCTGTTGTTCGTAAGGAAGCCCTCACAACGAAAGTCAGAGTTGTAATGGATGGTTCAGCCAAAGTACAGGCAAATGCTCCCAGTTTGAATGAATGCTTACATACAGGACCAAGCCTAACACCAAACATTTTGGATATTTTGATACGATTTAGATGGTTTAAAGTAGCCTTGGTATCGGATATCGAGAAAGCCTTTCATATGATTACAGTTGATGAACAAGACAGGGATGCTCTCCGATTCCTGTGGATAGATGATATATATGCAAATGATCCCAAACTTGTTTGCTATCGCTTTTCAAAGGTGGTCTTTGGCCTAAATTGTTCTCCATTCTTGTTAGGAGCAACATTGAACTATCATATTCAGAACTGCAAGCTAGATGATGCTAAATTGAAAGAAATTTTGACACAGTCAACATATGTGGATGATGTGGTTATGGGTGCAGATACTGTTGAAAGAGCCTATGGGATTTATGAGAAAGCCAAATCATTTCTATTGAAAGGAGGATTTAACTTGCGCAAATGGAGAACCTCTGATAAAGCATTGCAAAGCGTCATTGATAGCAAGGAAATTTCCCAGCCAGAACATGCAATGAAGGTTGAGAGTGATGAATCGTCATATGTGCAAGCCACAGTTGGAGATGCGAGCCAATTAAAGCCAAATGAATGCAAGGTGTTAGGAATAAAATGGAACAGTTCTGCTGATAATCTTATCCTCACCTTTGAAAGATTAGTGTTAATGGGCAAAGAACTGCCACCTACAAAACGAAATCTGTTGAAAGTTGCTGCATCATTGTTTGACCCAGTTGGATTTATATCGCCTGTGGCAGTACAACTAAAGATTCTGTTACAAGAAGCTTGTTTACTGAATTTAGAATGGGACATGTCTCTTCCAGAATCGTTGACAAATGTGTATCTAGCTTTGCTAAAAGATTTGGAGAATGCTCTTAGTATAACCTTGCCAAGATGTTATTTTGATGTAGCTCAAGGGGACATGGAACAGTACAGCCTACATGGATTTTGTGATGCCTCAAATAAGGCTTATTGCGCTGTTATTTATCTTGTACAGAAAACAGATGTTGGCTATAAAAGCACTTTTGTTGCAAGCAAATCTAGAGTTGTGCCTTTGAAGAAGCTAACCATTCCACGGTTGGAATTGATTGCTGCCTTGATACTAGCAAGATTGTTGATTACAGTAAAATATGCATTGGAGAATCAAGTGACATTTGAATCAGTGAATTGCTGGAGTGACAGTACCATCGTTTTATCTTGGTTAAAGAATGATAGGAGTTACAAGCAGTTTGTCAGTCATCGCACAAAGGAAATATTAAAGTTGACAAGTCCTGATATGTGGAATCATTGCCCAACTGAGTATAATCCGGCAGATGTTGGATCTAGGGGACAATCTGTGAAAGACCTGAGGGCAAACCAGTTGTGGTGGCATGGACCAGAATGGCTTGAGAGCTCCAAGGAAAATTACCCAGTGCAACCATCAAAGACCCAATTAGAAACAGAAGAGTGTTATCAAGAGATACGACAAGAGCTAACAATACTGCTTGCAAAGAATGAATTGAAAGGAAATGTAAATTTAGATAAAATATTGGACGTCAATAAATTCAGTTCTTATAATCGCCTATTGAAATGTACAGCTTTGGTATTGAGGTTTATATCCAATATGAAATCACGGGTACAGAAAAGACATAATGAAATCAAGGTTGAAGAGTTAGAGCCAAGTGAGTTAGAGCAAGCAGAAAGGCTGTGGATCAAAACATTACAGATTCATATGCAGGAAGATCGCAACTTTAAGCAGTTAGAGCATCGACTTGGGTTGTTTAATGATTCAGAGGAAATAGTGAGATGTCAAGGACGTATTGAGAATTCATCTTTGAAGTACGAAACTAAGTTTCCAGCTTTGCTGCCAAGTAACCATCAGGTGACAAACTTGATAATAAAAGAAGCACATGAAAAGGTTTTGCATAATGGATTAAAGTCTACGCTAAATGAAGTGCGTTCGAAATTCTGGGTAACAAGAGGTAGACAGAAAGTAAAGAAAGTAGTCAAAGATTGTAGCACCTGTATGAGATACGAATCAAAACACTACCAGTACCCAGCACCTCCTCAGCTGCCAGATTTTAGAGTCCAAGGATCGGAAGCATTTGAAAGTGTAGGGACAGATTTGGCCGGTCCACTGTTTACAAAGTACACTCCAGGAGAGAAGGAAGCTCATAAGGTTTGGATAGTTATTTTTACATGTTCATTGAGTAGAGCAGTTCACCTCGAAATCATGCAGAACATGAGTGCTGAGCAATTCATAATGGCACTCAGAAGATTTATTAGCAGACGTGGAAAACCTAACCTAATACTAAGTGATAATGCCAAGACCTTCCAGAAATCTAAGGAAATACTGCAAGAGCTATTTGAAAACAAAGAAGTTAAGAAGTACCTTACCGTATCCAGAATTAAGTGGACCAACATCTTATCAAAGGCACCGTGGCATGGATCGATATATGAAAGGTTAATCAAATCAGTTAAGAGAAGTTTGAAGAAGATCCTCAGAAATGCATCAGTAACACAAGATGAGCTTTATACTTTAATTGTTGAAATAGAAGGAACGCTTAACAATCGTCCACTTACTTATCTCAGTGCAGAAGAGTTTGATAAAGCATTGACTCCTTCACACCTTATATGTGGGAGGCGATTAGAGTCATTGCCAGATAGAGAAATAAAGGATGTTACGGAAGAGAATTTGAATCGAAAATTGTTAGTAAAGAGACAGGAGTTTATTGCAAAGTTACTGAGCCACTGGTGGAATAGGTGGAAACATGAATACTTAGTCGATTTGCGTGAATCACATAATTTATCCACGAAAAGAGTCGGACAACCAAATATTGCTGTCGGGGATGTCGTAACAGTACACGAGGACAAGACACCAAGGGGATTTTGGCGTTTGGGGAAAATAGAGGAATTGATCATAGTAAGGATAAAAGAGTAAGAGGAGCTGCTGTTAAGGTCAGTTCACCGACGGGAAGGAAGACATTAATTAATCGCCCTTTATCGAAATTATTCCCAGTAGAGGTAAAGGATAGACACATACCGACTTTACTAGGCACATCTATACAACAAGGAGTTGAATTTGTTAATGAAAAGCAATCATCTCGCCCTAAGCGAATTGCGGCATTGGACGCTAATGTTTTACGTCGTTTGAGGGACGCATTGTAAATATTGTATATATTGCTATCGGGAGCATGGACCCCATTGTGAGTCGCGATTATTGTTGCACAAAGGTTCATGAGAAACGGCTAATGGACTATGTGTAGCGAGCTATTTGACTTATTTCGATATTGCTGTTACGAGAAAAGGACTCGAATTTGTTGCTGTATTTGCTTAAAGGACAAAATAATGAAGAAAAGAAGAAAAAATTCATGGAACTGCGTATATTATTTCAATATATTTGAACTAGAACTTGAACCTCATCTCTTAGAAAGTTAGCATTCCTATTGCAAGCTCTTATGAGCTTGCAAGGGGGAGTGTAAGAAATTGAATCTTACATACATATATGGACATCATTTTTCCATATTTGGTATGTACCATGTACAGGGGGGCATGCGACACGCCTCTAGTTTTAGTGTGTGATTATTGTGAAGCGAACCTGACGTACATGTAAGTTAACCTTAATTATATTCGAAGGAACTATTTGTTATATTGTTGACAGAGAAATACAGTCCTCAGAATTATAGAACCTAGAACCTGAAGATTATTCTAGAGTTTCATTTTTGCATTTTCTCCCAAGAATCAGAGCCTACCAGTAGGTGTGCAAGGGTGTTTACCCTTAGGCACAAATATCTTTTATAATATCTAGAATTTAGTGCATACTCTCCTAAATTAGCTCTACAATTTACTCAGTTCAACCCTCTCTGTGTCTAAATATCTTGTAGTAGTATAAATGTGACTTTCAGTTACAAAATATAATTAGTGAGCATTTCAGAAATTCAGATATTTTCAGATAATACGAAGGTTTCATTTAGAAAAGGAATATGCAACTTTGACATCGCCTGAAATCACAAACTAGTTATTATTTACTTTGCATGCAAAATCCACCATATTTCCATACAGCCTAGTGAATGCCTGAGCCAAAAAGGTAATCGCTTCCACTCTCTAATTCTAACAGAAGAATTGCAGGACACCCCACTGCAATTAGTATAATTTGATTGCCAAGGAGATACTCTAATGCTGATGAACTATGTTGTTTTCCAAATATGTGACTATTTTCATGGGATTGCTTGCACTTTGTGTATGCAAACGTGGCCTGTGTCAATCAGATGTCAAGTTGGCGAGACCAAAATCAGTAGCTGAAAACAAACAAAACCAAACCACAGATGACCAGTGTAAAATACAGTAAGTAGTTTATTCAGTATGCTATTGTCATATACAGCATTTTGGCCAACTATTTACGTACTTTTTTGTTTTCAAACTAAACAACATGTTTTCTTTTTCAGTATTATCGTCTCTGATTTCTAGGCGACTGTCACCTTAGCTATGGGCAATGGAAATTCTTGCCAGGCATGTAAACACCATTGGGATGTAGGAATGAGACGTGTTGCTGTGCTTGTTTGGAAGACAACCCATGCCAACCGTTATAATCAAGCAAGATTTCTGTTGCTTTTCTGTGCATTATTGAAAAAAAGTTTTTTATGTGATGAATATCGAGCCGAGAAACACGCCTTCTGCCTTGTCCCCTTTGTGCAAGAAATATCTACCCTTTCACCTTTCCATGCTAATCAATGCATACCTTTAATACTCATCTTTAAGCAACCTTCCAATAAGGACAATCGTCCTTCAATACCCTTTCACTTCACTGGCAAGTTTTGTTGGGGCCGTTATAGGACTTACAATTTACCAACAAATGGCGTGGCTCTCATGACTGAAGAATATTTGTTTCAGTTGTTAGTCATTATTTATTAAATTTGTCGGCAAATCATGTGAATTTGTAAATGCAACAACTTCATGAGCTGCTTATATATATACGTATATACGTATGTATGTATGTATGTATGTATGTATGTATGTATGTATGTATGTATGTATGTATAAATTTGTACGTATATATTTATTTATCTAATTATTTTTCTATATATATATTAATATAAGCTTAGCTAGATTCCGCTTTAACCGGTTGACTGCAAGTTGTCTAGCTATAGTCACTAACGCTTTGATAGATGTACCTGATCAAGGAAGTATAATGGAGAATTATCTTCCTACTTGCGCAATCATGATAAAGCCGTGCACTTTGCGTGGGACGACCTGACGCAAATAGCAAGCAAATACGTACGCAAAATGCAAAATGTATGAAACATTGGAAAATTTGAATAAGAGGCTAGCAGAAATACGTTTCCTTCAGTATTTCTGTAGAATGCTTCCAAAGTCTAATATTCTACCTCCGTCTGTTCCATCCCCCCCCCGTGCTGTTAGGCTGGTTATTTTCTCCAGTGATCTTTCGCAGGCCCAGTCATTTTTCTTTGCAGACGAGAAAGAGTGGTGAGCTGTGCAAGGAAAGAAATATGGAAATGACGTCGAAGGTTGTTCTGGTGTTTCTTATGGTATTGCTTGCAAATAGATGCTTCGGCTCAGGCAAGGTTGGTTGCTAATTACTTCTCTGCATTTATTTGTAAAATCGAACAAGTTTTTTTGTTGGTTTAATGGCACATTCTTGGAGGGGCTGATGAAAAGCCGATGAATAGTGTCAGTGATGTATTCTTGAAGTGATTATGCAACGTTGTGGCTGGTTGTTCTTTACAGAAACCCTCTCAGAATGGAAACTGTATAGATGGAGGCATAGATTTGCGGGGTCAGTGGGAAAAAGCCCTGTAGAGGTAGACTGCCATTTTGTTAAAAAATTTCTATCTTGTCAGAAAAGTGATGCAGCGGCTTTTTTCTTCTATCTAACTATTAAAACTTGAAAGGGAAGACCTTCAAATAACTGAATAGCTATATATAAATATATATATACTGTATATATATATATATATATATATATATATATATATATATATATATATATATATATATATATATATATATATATATATATATATATATATATATATATATATATATATATATATATATATATATATATATATATATATATATATATATATATATACTAAGTCATGAGTGGGCTACCACAATTGGAAAATTTCTTTTGGCCCCAGTGCGGATTCGAACTCACGATGTTTAGATCAGAAGACACCTGTGCTAATCAATTGCGCCATCCAGGCACATATATAGACTATGAAAAGGCGAAACTACCTAGCGCTTTTTTGTCAGGAAAACTATGCTTCTTTTCCCTCTTACGAATTTTCTTATCTACGCCTCTTCGCTCAGACCACACCTAGAAAGTCTCATGTTACTATGTAAGTATCTTACTGATCGGATCTTGCATAAATCCACTAAATTCAATCGCCTATAACATTGCTCTTTTGACTGAGTGATTTTTTCTCTTAGTCTATACTTGTCAAATGTGAAACAGCATATGCTTTTTAGTTTGTAAATGGGGACCTATTTCAATGTGCAATTTGCAGTGTTCTCATATGACAGCAACTTTGAGATAATTGATACATTCTAGACTTTGTGCTTTCTACTACGAGTCTCAGTCTGACCAACCTGATGAAATCGTAGGATTCACTTCAATTAGGTAACCCCTAAATGCAGCGTACAATACCACATGAAGGGGATACCGCTACTGTAATCCCCTCAAAGCTCTCATTGATACCTTTATTGCTTTCTATCAAGGTTGAGATTTTATGCACTTTTAGTATTTTACTAACTATAGACGATAAGCCTGTGAATGCACTGCTTACGTGTTGACTGCATCCATTCATTTTTAGACTCCTGGCTCAAATCCAACATGCCAGAGCGATCTTGGAAAGGTAATATGAAGAATTACAATGCACTAGATTATGCATAGTCCCCTTGTACTTTCAAGCACTGAGATTTATGAGGCTATTATGGCTTTCACAATAGCTTCTTTGCTATGAACTAACTTTGCTCTACAAGTTTCTCATTTCAAATCTGTTAAGGCCGGTTTACACGATCACATTCTGGTAAAACATGAAATTTGAGAAGCCATCATTCTCTAAATGTTATCAGAAGATGATTGTGTAAACCGACCTTTACTGATTGACGCATTGATCGATCAATGGATAAAATGGTTTTCCGTTGATACAAACTGATGGTTCTCGTAAATATTTATCTTCCAAATTAACCTTTCATTCTTTTCATTCGTTTCTCTAGGCCTCTTCACCTTACTTGCTTATTCTTCTCTTTCATTTAGTTCCTTGATATTTTCAATTGCAGTAAAGCTGATCAGTTTTGCATCTTGAGTCTCTTCTTAAAAATGACTTGTTACGAAACTAAATGCTATTCTTTTAGAGTTCATTAATACAAAATTGTTAGCTAAGTTTTTTATCGCTTCTTGCTTATAAGGAAGTCAACGATTGGTTCAAGAAGCTTGGTTCTCTTTCAAGTGACATTAGTTCAAAGTGCTTGGATCTTCCACAAGCAAGTAAAATAGATGCAATGGAAGTAGAAATGAAGAATATTAAGAAAAAATGTGAAGATGACGTCAAACTCTCCAACGAGTATATCAAGCAGGTTGAAATGAAGGTTGCAAACATCAGTCAGGAGATGAAGAAATTTGCTGTTAGAGTTGAAAAGAAACTGAATTGCCCACTTTTTAAAAAGGTAGAAAATGGTTTGTTGGAGAAAAATGGAGACAACTGTAAGTTGAAGTGCAATCCTGGAACATATGCAATCCCAGCAAGCTCCTTTAAATGCAATGAAAGTGATTATTGCACAAATTCAAACATAAGATGTTTGGCTGCAAAATCCTGTAGCGAAATACTACAGCAGTTTCCCAAATCTCAAAATGAAGTTTACACTATCTTTACTGGAGATGGTACGTCAAGTTATGGCGTATATTGTGACATGATGACAGATGGAGGGGGTTGGACTCTAGCAGCTGTAGTTGCCAATGGTGATGGAAACAACTGGGCTTTCGGAGACAATGATAGGGACTTTGGGGATTCCAACTCATTATGGGAAAATTCTGTCACACTAGGCAAGGTGGGTTTCAGAACAAGTACCACAGCTGCTGATTTCAAAAGCAGAGCATTCACCGACCTGGCTGCAAAGGAACTAATGATAACTTTTAAAGGTGAGAAGCATAATAAGATACTATTAGATTTAATTGATTTAAATGATTTGATCGATTTGATTGATTTCAGTAGTGATTTGAGTGACTTGATTGATTTGCGTGATTTGATTCATTTGATTCATTGATTTTATCTTGTTTACTTTCTGCTATAATAGTTGATAAACGCTCCCAATGTCAGATGAGCTAAGTCAATTATGAAATAAAATAGAAATGAAATTACAAACTCTAAAATACTTTAAAGCCATAGTTTCCTTGCTTTGCTCACTTTCACAGTTACCAAGATTCAAAAACGTATTTTCACTTTGAGGACTCAGATTATTGGCGTACTCTTCACATATTGAGTGACAGATATTTTTCAATCTCCTCTAGGTAAACGTTACATTCAAACGGATGGCAGCTGCTTGGGTGGCAGATCATTGAAAGACCTCTTCAATATATTGCGATTTTCTTGCCGCGGCAGCTCCTACGCTTGTCATTATGGGAAGTGTCTTGGGACAGGAGGTAGGTCCCTAAGTACTCAATGCGGTCATGGATGTAATGTTGCATACTTCAGTCGTTTGCCTGGATCATCAGGAGAGCCTCTGACACAGGGCAAAGTCCCAACAAAGGTAATGATCAAGTCAGGAGAAGCTGAAGGAGCCCAAGATGTTAACAAAGATCGGGTATACATTTCTACCTTGCCAGGCAGGAACAACGTGGATTATGTAAATGGTCTAGGGACCTTTACATCGTTAAGTGGAAGACTCAATAAAGCGGACGTCAGTGTGCATAATGACGTGGCAACTGAATCATCGGATAAAACCCTATTTTATGGGATTTTGGTTCGTTAGAACTTTGCAAGAATGTTGTTTTGAACTCCCAACAGAGTTTTATTTCATTTGTATTTTAAAGGGACTTATTTTGTTTTACTTCTAAATAAATTTACTTCATTCGAAACCAATGCATTCTTCTAATGGTATGATGGTTGTAAGCTGTTCTGTGGTAGATATCTCAGTTAATTACACATCACATTTGAGTTTGTATTTATTTTCTTCTTAGCCATTCTACTTAGTTGGTTTTTGTTATTAAATCATACTTGTGAAGTACCTTCTGGCTGCCTCAGCCAACCTTGCACTTCACAGGATTGAAATTGATATGGTCGAGGAGAACATAAATCAGATACAGTTGGCAGATGCTTTATGAATTATAGGGCTAAGAGACTAACGCAAGACTATGAAATCAAATTTGTCGTGCTGGACTTTTCTGAGTTCGTGTTAACTTGTTGCTTTCAAGCGGAAAAATTGTCAACAATCTATACAGAAATAGCAATAAAAAACTCAGTAACCTGTTAACTGGAGAGCTTTGCAAATGAGATCGCTTTTTTCTGCATTCCATAATGGAGGACCGGGGAACAATAACTATGAGTTTTACTGTTTTTAACTTTGCATAACATATGATCTGTGCACCGGCATTTCTTCCAAGAGTTGCATTGTCAGGCGTATTAGAAAGAAAGGTTGGCGTTGTACATTTCGCTGAAAATAGGGGGGTATTCGGCGGAGCCCTAAGGAAATGTTTATTTACCTTGTCCTTTTTATTCGCTTTTAATGCAAGCTACACTAGTGTCCTACAAGGTCAAGAGTAGTGACTATCAATGTTTGAACATTGATCAGTGTTTCTATTAATATCGCAATTTATATCTCAAACAAAGTTACTTTTGTTTCGAAAGTACGTTTTCTTATAAGAAAGTACTTTGTAAGAAAGAAATACTTAGCTGTTCAAATAGTTAAGTAAGTTCACAACTGGATTTCTAATAACTAAGAACTACACTTGAAATATAATTACCTTCCGGTTTTCACCCAAGCTCATCATCTCTTTTGCTTAATTTGCCTGGCTCGATAATTAAGAATGATTCACTACTGAAATCATGAGAAGCTAAGACTGTTTTAGTAATTTAAATATACTTGAAAGTAGTTTGATGGTCGTATGACAGCACACTTTTACTATTTGCGACTACAACAGGCAGTTTTCATCATTGGATAAATTGGCAGACCAGTAGACAGTGAGGGGGGGACAAGTGCACTGCCCCCAGTAATTGAACGAATTATGTGCGCTTTATCCTTTCTTAAAGAGCAGTAATTACGTTAAAACCAGTTAAAATCTGAAGGAATCTTTTTGAATTCACCCTTTCTGTGAAATTGCGAAATTGTTAACGAAGGGTGGGGTGCCTTGGTTGGTTTGACCTAGGCTTTATTGTACTTTATTTTATATAAAGTTATTTTTCTTGAAAATGCCATATTATTGTAACTGTCTCTCACAGCAGGAACACGATGACTTCGAGTTTCCTGATGTGAGAGACATTAAATGTATCTGTATGTTAGTTGTTAGTTGTGTTTTTCTTTTTAAATTTATAAAAAGACTTTTTACCAGCAATGGCCATGGCCAACAGAAATGACAATAACTGATGAAGATTCCATTTTCATTTCATTTCATTTTACAATTTCTTTATACAGGGTAAGTTTCAAACTTTAAAGAAAATCTGCTCATATTTCAAAAAGTTAGTACGCCCCCCCGGGGGGCATAATAGAGAATTTGCAGCATGGTGATGCAATATGTATATTTCAGGAATTTTCACCAGTGACATTGTCATCTACTTAATTTATATTCTTTTTTTGTAAACAGGGCAGTTTGAAAGTCAAATATAAAAGTATGAGTAAAAAGCTAAGTGCCCCGTGTATCTTATAACGCATGCGCCAATTCAATTCCGATTATGGCGCCAAAATCTGTAGTTAGTTGTGCTTGAGACGAGCGGCCCCAAGCTGCAGTGGTAAACAACATGTTCATTAAAAGCATAGTTTTGGATGGTTTTAAATCTTATGCACAAAGAACTGAAGTGTCAGGATTTGACTGTAACTTTAATGCTATCACCGGGTTAAATGGCAGTGGAAAGTCGAACATTTTGGACAGTATTTGCTTTCTCCTTGGAATTTCAAACCTGTCACAGGTACAACTTTAACTGTTGTGTACACAATATTGGATATTCTTTGGACCCGTAGCCCGGAGTATTTAAAAAGTAAACTTGAAAAGATACGAGGCAGGCTAGCAGTATTGGCTTTTCTTAGCTACTGTACTTGCTCTGACATTATATAATTTTACGAGACTATGATAGGCCATAATGTTATTAATTATTATGTCAGCAAGCTTTAAGAAAGAAGACCTATTTTAGCCTGGTTGCTTACTAAGGGTTATTTCCAATAGTATTTATCACCCCTCTCTTATTAGCCCCCTCCCCATATAGAAGATGAGCAATTTTAAAAGTCGATTTGTACTTATTGGATTTTTTATGATATTTCCATTTGCTTTTTTGATCAAACCTAACTAAATGCAATCACCATGGTTTCAGGTTAGAGCAAGCAATCTGCAAGAATTGATTTATAAGAATGGACAAGCAGGTGTGATACGGGCCACAGTGACAATAACATTTGATAACACTGATAAAAAGCAAACACCTATTGGATATGAGAGTTTTGATGAAATCACAATATCAAGACAGGTTTGATTTATCAGCTGCCATTTGTGTCCTACATGCTTTATATTCATTTACGTGTATGAAAAATCAATTTTTAAGTTATGTGCTGCTTACTTTGCACTGATGAAAAGTATGCCAGTGAAAGTTTCCTTAACAGGGATTGTGTGCAAGGTGAAATAATTTTTATGCTGAGGTGTTATTGATTTGTCATTCACTGATCCTTGCAAATGATTCATATGTAGATATATAAATATAAATATATTTAAATATTGTATTAATTTCTTGTATATCTAACTACTTTTATTTTTCTGTAAATTTCTGCCTATATCATTGTAACTCAGTTATCTGTTTGTTTTAGGACTTATGAATTGAATATAGTGAATTTGAATGATATAAACTGAACTGGATGAATAAATGGATATAATCATTTGACTTTTTGTTAGCATTAAACATTAGTATTTTAATGCTGATTCCATATTAATGTTGAATTTTTGCAGATTGTCCTTGGTGGTAGGAATAAATACCTGATCAATGGATGCAATGCCAATAACACAAGAGTGCAAGATTTATTCCGATCAGTGCAGCTTAATATCAACAATCCTCACTTTCTTATCATGCAGGTAATTTTGAAAATATACAGGTAGCAGTTTATAGGCTGTTTCATCCCTTTCATTATTCATGCATATAAGCAGTTATTAGACATGTAATCTCAGATGGCTGCTCTTCGCATATTTTGCCCAATTCTTCTCTTCAGATTTTGTTTTCCCCTCCCTCCCACCCTTTGTGTGTGTGTGCGTGTGTGCGTGTGTGTGTGTGTGTGTTTGTGTGTATTTTTGCCTTATCAGTTTTTACCTTTGTGTCTCTTCTGCCTCAACTATACAGGCCCATAGTGATCTTCTTTCTTTCCAAGTCAAGACAGAATGCTTCAGTCTATCAGAACTTTGTCCAAATATTACTGTATTATCTTTGCATTGTCTTTGCATTTCAGGGGAGAATTACAAAAGTTTTAAGTATGAAGCCAGTCGAGGTTAGTATGATTCCATTGTAAAGTAACTTTTCATGCATCTATCATTTTTTCTTCAATATAATTTGTGTATGATGTCTTGCTCAATTGTAAAATTCATGAATTTATCAAGAGAGAGTATATAGCTGTATAAGATGTAAGTAGTTTATTAGCGCCTTTGAATGGTCTAATTTGCAATCACTGCAACCACTTGTGCACAATAAAGTTCATTCTGATGATGACCATTTGTTTGTACAGTTGAATATATAGTCGTCAGAAAGTTGTAGCATCTTGTCTTTCTTATCTACCCTATTGAAGCTTCTTGCTATATTATTTTTAACCAATTGAGTGTTTTCTATTCAAGATTTTGTCAATGATTGAAGAAGCTGCAGGAACAAAGATGTATGAGAGCAAGAAACAATCAGCACTAAGGACAATGGAGAAAAAACAGAGCAAATTGGCTGAGTTGGAAAAGGTATGTTCATGTTTAGATCTGAATTCGTTTTTAGATAATTTTGAGTTGTTTCTGCAATAGTTGGATGCCCTACTGACTACTATTAGAACTGTCAATCAATAAACAAGTCATTTGAGACCACCAGTTATTCCAAGTAACATATTTCATGCCTTTGTGATATCTATTTCTTGAATACTGCGGCATAGGAAATTCTTACTTGGGACAAGCAGATAAAGGTAGAAGCTTACTTAGGACTTGGGATCCATCTGTTTTTGCACAGACTTGCTATTTTACTCTTCAAATACTCCCTTTAGTTGAGATGATAGCCTTACATAAACTACAAACAATTACGCTACAACAATAGTAGAATGTGAAGGGAAATAAAACATATTGCTTTTCGGTAAAAACTTTGCCGGTTAAGTGACGAGTTATTTAGCTTGGTGATGAACATTCGTACTGACAAAAAAGGTTACCGACAAAATTTATTCCGATAAGGAAGTCTGTTGGAAGATTGGCCAATTCCTTGAGAATCTAGTCCCTACCCCCCCAAAAAAAGTCTAGTTTACTGATGAAAAGGGATATTATTGGATTTGTGAAAGTTTCCCAGTGAATTACCTTGATGGTCTGACTTGAGTCTGTACAGATGTTGGGTATAGAGGCAATGGATGCCTTTGTTTGGATGTTTTTGCAGGAACAAAAAAGACCAAAAGCAGAACATTCATATATTTCTCGTTATAAGTAGATTTTTGCTACTTCAGGTGAATATTCATGTATAAATATCTCTTGTAAGTAAATGCCTGAAAAATTAATAGTTTACATTGACTCAGATGTACCTGTATCGACTGTGTAGAAAAACTTTGATTGTGCAAATAGTTTCTCACAGCATTTGTAAATTATGAAAATTCAATGAAAGATTCCTAATATAATCTATATACTTGAAGATACACATTCAGTTTTTGATATCAGAAAAGCAGGAAGTTTTGTTAGACTTGTATAAGATGTTCCCATGGAACAAAAATCAAGTAACAGCTGCATTAGTTTTGCAGCCTATGGTTTTTCACCTTGCACTAATTCTTGCTTCTGTTTTTACTTCATGTAAATTTTCAGGATTCTCGCTATTTGATATTCTTTAAAACTAGCTGTAACTGTTTGACTTAGTAGTAGTAAAACTTCACTTCAATTTCTATTGCAGATTTTAAATGAGGATATCACCCCAACAATTTCAAGATTGAGAGAGGTATGTAGTTCATATTAGTTGTTTAACCAGACTCATCTCCTTCCCTGGAAAATTCAACATTCAAAAGCAGTGTGTTAGATGCACCTGAATTTTCTACTAACTGCACGATGGCCTGGATGGGAGACAAGCAAATTAGAGCAATGCTATAATGTCATCGTCATGTAGAGAATAATCACTTGTGCTTACTTACTACTTAATGACTTACTCATTTACTTACTCCTTTGCTCACTCACGTACCCACTTAATTACTTATTTGCATAACACTTTGCATAACGTTATAAGATATGCTAGCACATATATTCCTTTGTGTTGTTACGATATTAAAATTTTTTCATTTTGCTTGTCGGTTTTTTAAAGCCAAGCTATTTTTGTAGGAGAGATCAAATTACATGGAGTATCAGAAAGTGATCCGTGAAATTGACCACCTGAAAAAGCTTTGCATTGCGTACGAGTTTCTTAAAGCAGAGGTGTGTTGAACTCGCATGTTTGATTTACAATGGTTAAAAGTCTAACTTGTTGTACTCCTAAAAAACGCTAAGTAACTTTCCATTCTAGGATTGTATTCTAATAAGGCTCTAGAACTGTTTCTACTCTTTACAGCTGCATATTATTAAATTTCGGCAGACACTGTAGCAAGGATTCACAACTTTAGAACGTAATAAAACACATGATATATATATATATATATATATATATATATATATATATATATATATATATATATATATATATATATATATATATATATATATATATATATATATATATATATATATATATATATATATATATATAACGTGTTCCAAAAGTAAGTGAATATATGAACAATTGAAAACAGTATGAAGCATGCAACTGAGTTCAAAGTTCAGCGAAAACAATAGTATCAGAACATAACGGTTAAATAAAGTCACTGTATATCAACATAATCATCATATTCCATTACATATGACAGCGGTTTCAGCCACTCATCCGGGTTTTGCCATTTGATCTTCTTGCATTCAGTACCTGTGATTTTGAATTGTTACTTTTTCATGGCAGACTTTTGTTTATTTTTAACTAGTGCCGCGAAACTTTATAGAGACAAATAAATTGATAACGTGAGTCTTTTCTGAAAATAGGAATTGAAGAAATCATCAGGTTCAGGTCTTGATGAAATGATGGACAACAAAAGAAAGCTGCAAGAGAGATTCAAAGAAGTTAGTGACTAATAGAATGTTTTCTGAAACCATATTATTAATTGAGTTACCATGGAAGACAGAACTCAGAATTTTTATCACCTTGTGTCATGTTGACAGTCGGCAAATGATCATATGTCACAATGATACTTAAGTTATTTTTCACCTTTTGAATCCACTACTACCAATAGTTCTCTTAAAGAGCACCCTGAAGTGATTTGTGTATCAATGTTTAAAATCATAAGAGATGTGTGAGGTTGCAATGAAGATTTTCGTGAGGGAATTTACTTGTTTCATTGTATATGTATTTGCAGTGTAGAATTTCTTTAGCTACACCTACATCCATTTCCTCTAAATTAGTCTTGAGGTTTTCCATCTGACTCACGGCTGTTTTGAAGTTAGTAACGTTCTTGGCCGTGGAAAATAATGCCAATTGTTTATAGGGTTTTTCCAGTACATACTTTCATACTTTTTGGATTTATGGGACATTTTAGTAATTGTGTTTTAATTAATTATTTAATATATATATATATATATATATATATATATATATATATATATATATATATATATATATATATATATATATATATATATATATATATATATATATATATATATATATATATATATATATATCTTAATTTACCTTTTTCCAAAATTACACTTGAATCTAATTTTAATCTATAGATCGAAAGTGCGTGAGCATTTAAGATTTTCAGCATGCTTAAGGAATGTTTCCGCTTTTTCGAGCTATAATGAAGTTCTGTAGTACCAACAGACTATGCGCGTAATTTCAGATTGAAGACTCTGCCAATAAGATAAATGAAGAGGTCCAGGATCTACAGAGCCAGAAAGATGCCGTATGTCTCCAGCCTTTTGTGTATATTTCTTTTGAAACTGCGTTGTATCGTACGATAACGTAACTTAACATAGCATAGCAAGTTCTGATTTTTCTACCAATTTCAAACTTATTATTTTAGAGTGGCATTCGAACCATTGTGGAGGTATATGCCTACACAGAACATGTCTGTAGTGTGTTTGATCTAATTTTTGTAGAACTGTAGCGTGGAAGCCCCCTTTTCATTTCTATAAACCAAATTATAAGAAAAGATACAGTGGTTTTTACAGCTTCGATTTTGGTAACTGCTGTATAGGCACAGATGATGAGCTGTAAATTTTTCGAAAAATCGAGGATTTGTTCCACAACAAGCAAGTCGGCCTTCGTTTGGCTGATTCTATATTTGAAAACCAAATTTTAGACATGTCTGCTCCTATGATCATTAACGTTATCTCGTCTACTGAAGAGGCTCCTTCTTAAGAACCATTACTCTTCTGTTACATTCAGTTGTATTTGTTGCTTAACATATGCAATTTAGCAACTGTGCTGTTCGTATTTTTGCAGAATTCAAATCAACTCAATTTTCCGATGTTTGGCTTGTTTAGCTTAATTAATGAGTAAATTTCAGTTTATGTTTGCCCTTGCGCATCTCAATTGACTATATATTGCCTTATTATTTAAAGCAATCTGGTGGCATTATTAAAGAAATGGAATCAAAAGTTAACGAATTGTCGAAGGTAATACAATTTCTATTTTGCTCTTCTAGTTGAATTGTCAGAATCTTACTGTATTCAGGTTGTGAACCCATAGCCTTATGAGCACTTTTTATGCACATATTATTTTTGTATATATTAGTGGGGTGGGATATTAATATGCATATTTATTATAATTTTCTATGACATCCCACATGTAACGAGATCCCACAACAACATAGATATTACCCCTCTCTGAACAGCTCCAAAAAAGAAATGAAACAGCTTTTGAGAAGTTGATATGGGTAGTAGCAATCAAGCACGACCCCTAGGAAGAGCAGCATTTTATTTTTTCTTTTTAATTTTAATTTTTGTCTGTGCTGATTGGGCATCGTGCCTAAATATTTATTAATGCGATACTTGTACTCCTTTAGGTTTCAGTATTAGGATTCTCAAGAGTCTGAAAAACCTGGAAATGTCCGGGGATTAAATTTGAGGTCAGGGAAAACCCGGAACACTTAGGGAAGTCAAGGAATTTTTTCTGGTTACCGGAGAAAATAAATTAGAAAATAATTTATTCTTTCTATTTGGATCTCTTGCCAGAAGGATTGAGTATTTGAAGGATAGACATTGAAGTCGTCCATCGAAGACAGCTGGAAAAATATAAATTAAGCCAGGGAAACTTTAAAATACAGTTTGGAAAACCTGGGAAAGTCAGGGAATTCTTTTGAAAGGTCCTGAGAACCCTGAGTATCCTCAATGGAAAATTCTAGTTTTCATCCTACCTTCTACAGAGGATATTGGAACTGGGTTTTGATGATGATAATTCTTTTAAACAAGTATAATATAGACAGTTTACGCAATATCCACGAAAATTAGATACTCTGTGTTGTCTTAGTATATTTTTAGTAGATATTTTCATCAATTTTCTTGGATTCGACGACATTTGTTCCTAAAATATACTGTGTCAATGATTCATTCGTTAGCTATTGTTTTTTTATCTTAAGATTGACGTTAAGGTGAATTCAGATTTGAAACATGGAAAAGAAGCATTGCGAGCAGAAGAGAAGAAGAAGAAGGAAATGAATAAGAATATAACTGATGTAAATTTTTAAGTCCCTTTGGTTTTCATGATTTATTATTCATCGCCTTTTTTCTGGCGTATTTTCATTTGGCTTGGATCAGTATTTAACGAACATCCATGGCCATTTATCCGATTTGACTGATCATTGTTACTTGTGCTACCATTGAATTTATATATACCGATTGTTGATGGTTGTTCTATGTAGGTCACAGCATTTTCATCTGATGCATTATGGTATACATTGTAGAAGATGATAGAGATGCTGCTTTGCAGGGGACACTTTTAGTGACGATGTAAAGGGGTATTTCCAATCGAATTAAGACCAGGCTTGTCTTGAACCTCAGCCGCTCTTGAAATAGTGCTTGATCTACTCAAGATCTGAAGATTTCGTTGCTTTCGTCTTCAAGGATGAAGTGCAGCTAAAGACCAAGGAAAAGGATATTGCAAAGATGGAAGAGGCTTTGAAAAAGCTTGGAGAGAAAAGTAAAGCGGATGAGGAAGCTATTGCTACTGCGCAGAAGCATTTTCATGCTGTTTCTGCTGGCCTATCAAGTAATGCAGATGGAGAGGATAAGACATTGGCAGATCAACTAATGGGTAAGCCTTTAAAGTACCTTCATGTTTCATCCGTGTATTCCAACCTAATTGTAATAGGTTTTTTACAGAAAAGATAGAGCTCTTCTTTAAGTACTACGTCAGTTAATGACGTTGGTGGGAAAGATTTTGAGCGGGTTCGATTTTGAACAAGGTGGAAAATCTCTCCTTTCTTGATGCTACCTGCTACCATAGCTAAATCACCAAGCTATTTTTTCCTTTGTCTACCTCTAGATCTTCATCCATCAATTTTTCCTTCGAGTACTATCATTTTTAGGCCATCTTCTCTGACAATTTGACCGAAAAATCTCAGTTGCCTTTGATTGATTCAGTGAACTTACTTGTTTTTTTGGGTTATTTTTATCGCAAATAGAATGAAAAGAAAGCTTTGTTCTATTGTTCAAATGGAATCAGAGGTCATAATATCAATAGTCTTAGATCTTAAATGTTGCTTTGTAAACTTTATTTCTCATCTAGACCAAATGTGCAATTTGTCCATTGTCGTATTGTATTGATCATGGCGCTTTCATCCCTTTCTAGACTCTAAAAATCTCATCAGTGAATCAGAAACTGAAATAAAACAAGCCCAAATGAAGTATGTTCAGAGTTCATGCTTATATGATTTGGTTCCTTTGAATTTATATGCAGTTTATTATTTTAGCTGAATCTTCGTATATTACTTTAGGCCATTTGTTTCCTGAACTCCCCACTCTACCATTCAATGCTACGGCAACGACACTCAATCCGTACATCGATTTTGAATTGAACCTATTCATATTTTTGTGTGATGAGGTAGCACTAGTAATTGGTGTGCAAGTTGGTAACAACAATCTTATCTCTGCAGACCTTGCCTATTTCGGCATAGATTCCTGATCATTAACTGACTGAGAGCTCTCAGCCAATCAAAGATTTGAAACGTATGCTGCCTACTACGGAATTTATGTAATGCTTTTGTAGAATACATGAAATGGGACTGTTTTGCAAACAGACTGAATTTATTTCTTACTGGATATAGAATGAAACATTTATATAGCCTAATCGGAATATCAGGCTGAAAAGATTCCAAGTAACTGAAACTAAATTGTAACAACTCAGTCTGTATGTTCGTAGTAAATGGAGGTTCTTATGCGCAGGTTTTGGTTGTAATCTACAGATCTTTATCGTATAAAACCAGTTTCCAACTATCTGGTTTATTGTTTTGTTTCTTACTTGAACAGGGCAGCAGACATGTTAACAAAGTTAGGTTAATTTTGTGCAAAGTGCTTCTGATTTTTTCCGTTTAATGAGATTGTATCGATCCAATAGGCTGAAACATTCTGAAAGTGAACTAAAGAAAAAGAAGGCCGATTTGAAATCGACAGAAAAGGGGTATGAGAAAGATGTCGCCGTTGCCGAAAAGCTGAAAAAGGAGCAAGAAAAGATAGAAGTTAGTTTGTTTTCAAGGGAGTTTCGTTATCAAAACACCTGTGCAATGGTGTTCTTAAATTGTCGTTTTGTGTTTTGAAACTGTTAAGCAAAGGGTACGCAATATATGGAAATCCATAAAAGTAAAGCCAGTTAATGTTGCGGATATAATTTGATTACTTAGACAACATGAATGTCTTAGTTTGGTGATACATGAAGTTGAACTAAAAATTCTTATCATAAGAAATCCCCCTAAGCCTATTATACTAAGACTGCCATGAGGGATCGTTTGTTCGGTTTTGATACTTTAGTTTTCCTGCTGAGTACAGTGCAATATACAGTGTCCAAAATATTCCATCCTGGCTGCT
Source organism: Mastigias papua (assembly GCA_964019165.1). NCBI lineage: Eukaryota > Metazoa > Cnidaria > Scyphozoa > Rhizostomeae > Mastigiidae > Mastigias > Mastigias papua. The sequence continues at coordinate 9,821,242 of OZ025279.1, read as the reverse complement.
GTTGAAAATAAAGCTATGAATATTGACATTTATTAGCAACCTTATTAGCAGCAGTGGCAACGTAAGTGTTTTGTTTGGACCTTTTCAGGCTTTGGAATCTTTTCAAAAATCTAGACAAAGTGACCAATATGGACTTTTATCAATAAGGAAGAATAGGAGCAATAAGAGACTGCCTGTCCCTTGAAAACTTCTGAGGGGCCTCATTGGCTTGGAGGCCTTTAGGCGGTGCTCTACCCCCAGCCTATGCCGGTTACTCCACTGTTTGGCAAGATAATGTTGGTAGTTGAGTGCTTTTGAAAATTCTCACCTGAAGCTGAGCATGTTCTCGCAGTGCTCTTATTTTGTTGGTAAATCGAGCCTTGATATTCTTATACAAGGAGTATTCGACGTTAAGAGGTGTTAATCTCTCTTTTAGGCTGAGATGGACAAGTTGAACTTTCAGGAAGGAAAGGACTTAGAACTTATGGCAAAAGTGTGAGGAACCATTGTTACGTTTTGAATTCAGTTTCTGAAAGAGTGCATGTTTACGTTTTGTATATCATCCAAAATTTTTATTTCAAAGCATTCGTTCTGTGTTCGCAGAGATCTTCTCTAATTGTTGGACAATTCTTCCTTTCTTCAGCGGTAACTTAGAGAAGGAGGCCCAGCAGCTTCAAAACGAAATCGAGAATTTGGAGTTGAAGTATGACAGCCTGTTTTCATTTCTCATTGAATAGTTACACGAGAATCTTTAACTATGTAATTAAAACTGCTCTAAGATATGTAATAAAGATGGAAGCTTATTAATTTTTAGATTTTTCCGATCCCTTAGAGTTTTTTGGGATCCCCGTTGGTAGTATGCAATTGTATGCCTCGTGGAGAATTGTTTCTTAGTTTTGTGCGCTATGGTCACAACCGTCTATGTTGGAGTCTCAGATCCTTGTAAATTGCATCATACAGAGGTGATAAAGTTCTTTTATGCCAAGGAACATATAATCATTGTTTCTTTTGTATTGTGTACCTAGTTGGATCCATGTCATATATTAAAGAATGATATGTAAGAAGAACATTGTTAGCAGTGTATACTTACTATGATTACTATGTTAACCGCCCTATTTATAGATTTCCGCACCTCGTCTTCGATTACTCGAACCCACTGCCCAGTTTTGATCGATCAAAGGTATGGTTTTTTACTGATTTATGTTTTTTGCACAGTTTGCACACCGTGGTGGCCTATCACATTTCCTTGTTGATAGTGGCATTTTGATATTATGTTCCCATCAGTTGTAGTTTTCAAAGATTTGGAGGAGTTGATTAGAGCTTCAAATAGTAATCCACCGCATGCAATACCACAGTTGTTTTGGAGGGGGACATGAGAGGCCCAGACATAGGCAGAGAGGTTCTACCTGGCGCTCATGTCATTAATTGCTGACAAATCGAAGATTTTTCTTCAGCTGTTGCTTGTGATTTGTCAAGTATTACCACTTGTCTTTGCTCGATAATCGCTGGCCCTTCTGTTCAGGATTGTTTTGTCTAATAGAAAGAATTTTAAAGACTGTTTTTCTTAGCTGATTGGAAGTAGAATATTAAATATTTACTTCCAGGTAAAGGGGTTGGTATGCAGACTGTTTAAAGTGAAAAATATGAAAACAGCAACCGGTCTTGAAGTTACTGCTGGAGGGAGGGTGAGTGTGTACTTTATTAATGAGAATTGATTCAATTTATTTGCAAAGTATGTACCTAATGCACGAAGTGCTTCAAGATTGAGCAAAGGTTTTGATGTTGTCGAATCTTTCCACTAAATGCCGATGTGTTCTTTTATCCATTTTCTTTTTAAGAAGTGCAATTGATGTACAATATGATATGTTCTATCGAAGTGCTGCCTTTTGTTGACGACGTCACGTAATGTGAAATAGGAAGAATACAATGTTGAATTTGAGTGAATCCTGCAAAAGGCGGTTAAAGAGATAGTTGAGCAGTGAGCCTCCTTTTCTTCCCCAAATTGAAAAGATGTGCTCAATTGCTTAGTTTTATATCATGGGTCAGTCGCTCGCATCATTCATAACACCAGTTGGTCAGAAAAATATTATGTATTTCTAGTTTGTAGTCAGGAAAAACGCCTTCATTTTGAAGAAGAAAGTCAAGAGACGTCAGGGAAAATTATTAGCCAGAATATGTAGAAACCATGTATTAGGAAATCCATTTTCTCCTTTCTTTCAGTAAATTGTTTTTCTATCTTAATCTGGTATCACTTATTTTCCATGTTTTTTTATATGTTTTAGATTCAAAAAGATTTCCATCAATTATTGTCTCATTATACACCGTCCTTTGTTCTTCATGTTTTTCAGTTGTACAATGTAGTGGTGGACACTGAACAAACAGGGAAGCAATTGCTGCAAAAAGGAGAATTAAAGCGACGCGTTACGATTATTCCGCTGAATAAAATATCAGCACGAACTATTAATGATGATGTTTTAAAGAAAGCCAGAAAACTTGTAAGTGTTCATTGATTTGTTATTTTCATTATGCAGCTTTTTAAATCATGTTACACCCTTTCATTTAATTATTCATCTATTTTTGTTTTGGCATAAATAAATATATACAAACAAAGGAAACTCCAATAAGATACCACTGGAAGCATGAATTTTTTTAGATTCATCTACTCATCTAATTGCTTTGATGCAGATTTTTCTGTGTTTATTTGTCTTTAGAGCTTATTTATTGCTTGATAATGATATTACTAATGTCGTTTCATGTTGATTTTAATGATTGTATCACCATTGAGAATATATATAATTTTCTGTGTAATATGTCTGATAGTATTGTCGGTCTTTCATAATTTCTTAAAATTCTTATTCAAATAGAACCTTTATTTTTATTTTTTTTGACAGGTTGGAAAAGATAATGTGCACTCAGCCATTTCCCTTGTTGGATATGAAAAAGAAATCGAAGCTGCAATGAAGTTTGTGTTTGGCTCTACCTTCGTCTGCGCCAACATAGAGCATGCTAAAAAGGTACGTTTGTGCGGGCCCACGCCTTATACTTAGAAAATTTGTACGCAAGATCTCTTTCATTATATAGTTATGCAAATTAAAGCTGTCATGGCTCTTTTCGTGGTATAGACCGCTGGAGTCATCTATGATTTTGGTTGATTACCCGGGTTTCTTACACGAGTATTGATTTTCAACGCCAACAAATGCAGAAGAATCTTTAGCGATAATTGATAATTACAGAATTCCGGTCCAGTACTTCCATGGCCTTGATGTAAACTGCTAAGTGATAGTTACCTTGCAGACCAAATCCATTACCATCTGGTGGCTATTCAGTACGTTTATTAAGGTCGTTTCAGGTCCTAACACGTTTGTTGCGCTTTAATTTTATCCAGACAGTTATCACAGTTCTTTGGACTATACTAGAGCTCCTCTTCTACATGTACCATCGTGTGTCTTCTCTAATTTAGATGTTAACTTTGGTGTATATCGCAATGCCAATGGTTTTTAAGACCGTCCAGCCATTCATTACTTCGAATTTGCCCAAGAACTCACCTGAATTATAGAAGTTAAATTCCATTTGTGGTTTTGAGCTGAGCGTGCTGAATTACTTTTTTAAAAACTGGATATTTTTCAATCTATATGGCACGCCCTCTTCTTGATAGTAGATTGGGAGCCGTTTGAGAGGTACTTCACATATATAACTGATAGTCCTACATCTGGAATTTGTGGGTATTGAGTCAATTTTAGTATGCCAATAGAGATACTCCTTTAGTTACTGTACTGAGTTTCTGTGTGTGGATGTTCCTGATTTTAGGTTTCATTTGATCAAGACATAAAAGCTAAATCAGTTACATTAGAGGGCGATGTCATCGATCCGGCTGGCACGTTAACAGGAGGTATGGCTTCTAATCAAGTTTCAATAATAGAATGAGAGCTTGTCAAGATTGTTTTGTAGAAAAATCAAGCTTCATAGTTGTTTCTTCTTTTGCCTTTCCTTCCTTTTTTCTGTGGTATCACAGAATCTGCTGTTAATAGATAATGGACTGTTGCTGTTAGTACAGGTTCCAAGACTTTTTAATTTTGTGAACGAGAATTTCCTTAGAAAATGTAATAATGATTGTTGTGTAGAAAAACTACCGATATATCGATTGATTTACATAACTTGTGATTCAAAATTTAGAAAAATAATTTCCATTAAAAAATAAAGCCATTTGCGATCAAACATTCGGCCTGGATTTCTGATAGAATGTTAATACACCAAGGTCTCTTCTTTGACAACAGGAGCCCGGGCTCAGAGAGCCTCCGTACTTGAAAAGCTGGAAGAGCTTATGAAAGCTGAAGCAAAGCTTGAAGAAAAGCAGATAGTATTGCAGGAAGCCAAGAAAGAGCTTGCAGTATTAAAAAAGAAAGCCGATGAGTATGTTATGTATATGAAGATGTTATTATCTATGGCGAATGTATTGTCAGCAGTTTGAAGGGATATCAATTATTTGTACTCTATAGCTATTGAATCGTAAATGATATGTTATGTTAAACACTATAACTATCACTCTCTGCATACTGTGCAGGCCAAACGTACTTATGTATTCCCTGATGGAAGGATACCCCCCCCTCCACTTCTCCTCAAAACAAATTTAAACTATGCAGATTTTATTCGCAGTAAATAGGCCGATGCATTCTCAAATCTGAAATAGCTTTTAGGCATCTACGCCTTCATTTCAGCATTGGTTTAAGGCATCAGCATCGGCCTCATGCATTGAAATAAGGAATATGTGATCTTGGGAAGTATTTATTTTAAGTCGCTATCTTTAGACTTGAGGAAAAGATTACTTGATAGCTTTGCCATATTATCATAATGACTGTTTCTACTCTTTGTAGACACATATTGTCGTCAATATTTAACATTATGATAAGTAGTGTACAGAAAATGCTTAAATGTGTGTTATGTTGTGAAAAGGGAATGTTGGTAGTCCGTTGTATTGTATTACCATCCTTGATACTTTTATTACACTTCTTGTAGACTTTTAAGATAATGTGCAACTTTCAATTGTTGGTCTGAATTCGCTTTGTAGCTATTTGGTTACCCAACTTTAGATAAACAGCAAATAAATAAGTAATAAATTCATATTCTCATTCATTAATATGGCATTATGTCAAACCTTTTCGTATTTTCTCTAGGTTCAATCACCTGAAGCAACAGTTCGATTTAAAGCTGCGTGAAATTGAACTTGTGCAGGAAAGACTGCAGCAAAGTACACATCACCTCAAGGTGGAAGAGATTAAAAGACTAGAGGAGGAAATCAGTAAGAAGAAAATTACCCCCAGTGTTTCTCATGAAGAATTTCAATCTTTGTTGAAAAATATCATCGATAGTAGCCAGCTTATTTCTGCATTCCTTCTATTGTCATAATATTGTTTAACTCATTTTAGAACTTATTTTGATTGGTAGTCATCACAATATTTTGACTCACAATAGTTAGCATAAACCCCTACCAGAGTCTCTTGCAATGTCAATGAATTCGAGTTAGTAACCTGATGTTTTTCCCTGTGCCACACCGTGTATACTTGACTCTTCATACACTGCTGCTTATACTTCAATTGATGTTTGTTACTGTAGACGTACAGAAAGAGATAATAAAGAAGGCAACAGAGAAGAAGTCAGATGCAAGTAAAAAAGCTAGCGAACTCGAATCAATGATGAAGGTATATTTTTCCTTTTGTTGCAGAGCTTCTCTCTACTAGCTCTTATCCTGGTTTCTTTTTCATTGTTGTGATAACTGGGTCCTTCATAAATGTGCTTCTTGAAACAGACTAGGATGTCTTCCTGCAATTTTTATCAAAAGAAAAGAGCTACAGAATAGTCGAAAGAAGTTGCAAGAAACAATCAGTGTAAGTTGGCCATGCTCCAATCATAATGCAAATATGAACCAATCGTGAAAGTTCTTGTTATCCTAAAGGAAGATTTAAATGCTCTTATTAAAAGTTTTGTTTGTTGAATATCAGTGCCCTCCAGTTGATGTATTTTCTTGAAAATATGCAACCTTAAACATTTTGAGTTTGAATATTCTTCAATTCATCACATTGGGAATTCCATCTTTACTTGTCTGCTTTATAATCGATCATGTTCTGTAATGTATTCGTTACATTCTAATTCATACCTTACTTTTTATTGACAGAATGCTAAACTCCATCGGGAAAAAGAGCTGAAAAGAGCTGAAGATGACATGAACAATGCTAAGCGAAAAGCTGAGCGCTCTGTGAAGGAATTCAAGGAGAAGGAGCAGGTTTCTTGTTTGCATTTATTAATTTTCAGTTTTTTCACTGCTAGCGTGCTTGTGTCTGTGTGTCTGTGTGTCTGTGTACTTCAATCGCAAGCCTTAAATTTGAGCTATACTATCATAGTTTTGTCGATATTTTGAAGATGAATTTTTGGACTATTACTGTTATTTTCAGACAAGTACAGCACCTCGGCATGAACTCTGCTGAGTCTTAATACTATGTATAATATCGCACTATCTCATGTACTGCTTGGAAAGAATCCATTATTTATGTGCAACGCTCCATCTGTTAATGTGTTGTCTTAGTGGTGACAATGAGCAGCATATTGGAATATTGATTTGCATGTAAACTTTTTCTATCGAATATCAAAGTTCAGTAAAGGCTGATTTAATCTTGCCTTTTCTTTCAGGAAATCATTGAAATGCGACTCGAAGTCGAAGAGCTGCAAAATGAGATCAATTCTCTGCAAGAGCAGGTTTTTGCTTATTTCATATTTGTCCTTCACATGTGTGCCTCTTCAAATCCCCCCATACAAAGTCATTCCAAGCACATAATAGATTCAAATGTACGTGAAGTACGTGCTATTCAAGTAGCATTGTACTTTGCAGTGAAGCACACACACGATAGAAGCTTCTTTTATACTTCTGGATAAATCTTGAATAGTTTATGAAGTCTGATGTTTGGAAACCTGTTTTCATATTATGTTATTTATTTTTTTTATGGAAATTTCCCTTCTCATCTAGCTGAAAACATTTGATGAAGCCTTAGAAAAAGTTCAGAAGAATGTCGAAAAGTTAGAGGAGGCTGCGAGCGACAGCAAGGTAAATAAGAAATTTGACATCTCGTATTCGGGTTATTTAGTTTAACTTGATACGAATACTTGATCTAGAAAGTTCATGGATGCCTGTGCAGGAAAGGGCAAAGGGAACAAACTCTATGTAGGGCACCAAATATATTACTTTTTAGTGTCCTATCATACACAATACTATTTTCTTGGTTAGATTTCATACTTAAGGGCATGCTATGGTAAGAAGGATCGTGACACAACTACTGCCCATAGGAATGTTCGCTAAATCTACTTCCAAATCAGTCCCACCCCCTCCCTTTGCCCCCTTGGGCCGAGGTAGGGTGGCCAGTGCCCCCATTGTATCGTGCTGCAGGCATTCTTGAGGTAGATTGCAAATGATAATTATCACTGTACTTCAACTCAGGGCTGCAATAGTGTCATTGTAGTATCTAGAACTCATTTTAAGCTGTATCCTGACATCTGACAATATCATTTTATAACGTAGAGAGTACTTGATGCTGCAAAGGATGAACTCAATACCAAAAAAGGAGAATTGAAGGCCTGTAGTCAGGTAAATTTGATTAGAGACTGAACAGCATATGAGAATTTAGCTTTTTCATGCGTTACATCTATAACTAGTCAATCTTAGTTTGTTTTACAGTTGCTTTCATGACGTATTAGAAATCTGTGGCTGTTTGGAAATATTCTCGTTCTCTGAATAGAATTACTGACCGACAGTTTTTGCATAATTCATACTTATTATCAACAGTCTGACGTCACTAGCAGCTTTTTGAGGCGGCGAGCAGAGTTTTCTCTCAAAAAATGTTGGGCAAATTTTAATAGTAAGGTGTTGAAGAATGAATCTCTGCTCCAAAAGTACTCCTCAGTAATATGAAGCTTAGAAGTTCCTTGTAAGTGTATGCAATGGCTTACAATTGCATGTAGGAACTGAAGGAATTAGTTATGCAAAAGCTGATCTTTTTGTGCACAATATCGTAACAAATAAAGCTTCACAGGCACACTCTTCGTTTGTTTCAATGATACTTTGCGGGTACTCAAAAGGCTAGTATTGTACGAGGTGCAAATATATGAATGGGTAACGATTTCCTCAATATCATTTTGTCTCAAAGACAGGTCAATTTGATACAGTGAATTGAAAGACTAGCTTGTGTACAGTGCATTTTGTTTGTTGTGTTCACGAGTTTCCAAATATAAAACTAAATCAATAAGCTATATTCATGATATTTACCACCAACGTTTGTCAATCAATCGTTAGATGCTATTGAGAACACATTTTCGCAATCTTTGCCTGCAGATCTTCCCTATTTAAAAAGTGTGCCACCGGCAAGTAACGCTGGCGGTCTTTTTGCTATGCCTAGCAGTACTGCTTCTTTACTCGTTGATCTGTTGACATTTCTTATACTCTTTCCTCTCCACACCCATGTGTTTCGCCTTTGTGCTATCATTGATTTGCCACCATTAGAGACTTTCGTAAGTTATATTATTGCTGGCATATTATTGTGATGTTTGTTATCGTTGTTTACATTCATGGCATGCTTTTTAGACAATTGCTGCAAAAGTCAAAGAACAAAATGAATTGGCAAAAGAAGCAAAAAATGTGCAAATTCAATTAAAAGAATTAGAATATGAGATAACAAAGAATAAAAAAGATAGTCAAGATGCAGTCAAACGGGTATGTATAAAATTAGGTGAGGACCCGAAAGAAGGAGAGATTAGTACACAATTTGGACGTCTCGAAAAGGCATGAAAGACATTTGTCTGTACTCTGCAGTTTGTTCTTTTCTAATAATGATACCTTTGATATTTGAAGGTGGAGCATATGTTGTCGAAACATGACTGGATCGCAACTGAGAAGCAGTATTTTGGCCAACCAAATACAGCTTATGATTTTGAGGCTACTGATCCAAAGGAAGCTGCAAGAAAACTCAATAAATTGGAGGATACTCGAGACAAGTTGAGTAAAAATGTCAATATGAGAGCTATGACAATGCTTGGTAAAGCTGAAGAAAAGGTATACTCTCTTCCATAATCTATGCCCTATCATATAAAAGCACCAGTCGGGTTTTCGCCAGTCTGTATTACTAATTACATATCAGCCACTTTTGCGATCATCTTTATGTCGTACTGGGACCAGTTCTCTGTGCAATAAATATTATTGAATTTATGAACTTCTGCTGTGTATTTCAGCTTTCCCAAAGCATCTGGCATTATGTTGCTTGAAATTAATACAGCATTTTTATAAATGAAAACTGTTCTTGATTGATAATTGCCACATGAACTACAATTTTGTATTAAAGCAAAGCTGCCAAAATCATGTTAGTAATGTATTTGTTGTTTGCTCAGTTTGAGTTGGTGCAGTTTTAGTTTTTCACATTGTCTTTAATTTTGTGCGTTTTTAATTTTAAGTACAATGACTTAATGAAGAAGAAGAAAATCGTGGAAAACGATAAGCTGAAAATTGAAGAAGTTATACAAGAGCTTGATATGAAGAAAAATGATGCTTTAAAAAAAGCCTGGGAGCAAGTGAACAAGGTACTTTGATTCAGAGGCTTTTTACACACAACCATTTGGAGCGAATTTAAGTTTGGAATTATTTGACGGATGATTAAACAATGGAACCACGGCTCTTCTTACGTATTGACTTAAATCGAATATTGATTAGCTAAGCCGTCAAATGTTTGAGACCTCTGATCATGTCTGTTTTCTCCCAACCTAGCTGACCAATCTGCATGCAAAATGGGCCTAAATGTAACTGCGGAGCACGTGTGTGGTGAGGATCCGGCATGATGATTGGTCAGTTAGGTTGGGAGAAAATAGATCTGACCAGCCTCTTAAACATTTGGCGGCTATGCTATATTTATTAGTTTATGTGAATGTTTTCATCTTTATTAACTGAATCAGTCAACAAGCTCGGAAGAGTTATCGTGAGTCTGGAGAACCTGGAAATGGCAGGCAATTAAATCTGAGGTCAGGGAAAACCTGCAAGATCTGGAAAAGTTTGGGAATTATTTTTGGTCAATGAGTTTTTCACACTGTTGTCAGTTTTTCCTTCATTGTCGGTAAATATGCCAAATCATTTCCTTTGTCCATCAAAAACTGCTGTGAAAATTGTTAACAGGTCAGAGAATTTTTAAAGATTTGGTCTGGAAAACCTGAAAGTCGGAAAACTTGTTTTTGAAAAATGCCCTGAGAACCCTGAATAGGTTTGTGAACTACTCTTGCGTGCAATTATTTAAGGCAAGAATGATGCTAGAAAGTGAAGCTAACATGGGTATATGCACCAGAAGTGCATTTCCCTTTGCTTTGATAAGTTGAGGGTGATATTATTTCCCTCAGAAACAACTGCTGCTGCTCAGAAACAGCTCCTACTACCTCTAATCCTTTCAATGCTGTAAATCGACTAGAATGCCTTCGGCAGTGTTTTGCTCAGTGCTCTTTTCATATAGATGACCTTCTTCAACACAGTTTCTTTAAATTAGAGCAAATTCTATCCCTTTCCTATTCGCTATAATTAAACCTCTTCCACATCTAGTAAGTACTTTTTAGACACTATTTTAGAGGCCAGAATTGTTAGATTATAAGCAAGGAGAGTTAGTTTCAGTTATATATTAGCTAAAATTTTGTTCCACAGGACTTTGGTAGTATCTATTCCACCCTCCTTCCCGGCACCAATGCAAAGTTATCACCGCCAGAAGGAGGAACTGTGTTGGACGGCCTTGAAATCAAAGTTGCCTTTGGAAGTGTTTGGAAAGAAAGTTTGACGGAATTGAGTGGTGGACAACGGTAAGTGTTTTTCTTGGGATATGAAGACCCTTTTATTTTTATTATGACATATTTTTTATGCGAAACAAATGTATCAGAAATGTAAGAGTGATATCAGACAGAAACTAGGGAATATTTACGGAATACTAGCAGGCTGATTGACAATAGTAGACTTGAAAAGTTGTTTTAAAATATAAATATCTTTTTTATTAATCTGGAATCGAACTTATTCTTTCAGTTGATGAGATAAATTGAAATACTGAGTTCCTGATTGGTCTAATATTTGTCTTATCTTGGTTTTTTTTGTTGGAAATTTCAATAATTGTGATAAACATTTATGATGCATTGAAAGATGGATTTGACAAGGTATTAAGAAGGAACTAGGCTACAAGCAGGAGCCTTTTTCTTATATAAAAAGCATGGAGATGTGTACTTGAGGAAAGATAACAGGATTCACGTTTAGATGTTTGTTTGTTCTTCATATGATGTTTAACTTTTCCGCATTAAATTTCTTGCGGAAGTAAATGCTCTTCATTTTTCTCACAATGAAACCTGTTGAAATAATTTTTTTGAGTCTTTTCCTCTTCCAATCATAGAATCTTAACAGTCATAAATGTCCATTATGCTTTTTGTTCTTTCTTAACTTCTTATGTTTACCCAGCCGACTGATCGCGCTTTCCTTTCGACATAGATCACTGGTGGCGCTGTCTCTCATTCTTGCCATGTTACTCTTCAAACCTGCTCCAATATACATTCTGGACGAAGTTGACGCTGCCCTTGATCTATCACACACTCAGAACATAGGCCAAATGCTTAGATCACATTTCAAGCACTCGCAGTTTATCGTCGTCTCTCTCAAGGACGGCATGTTCAATAACGCTAATGTACTCTTCAAGACTCGGTTCATTGATGGAGTTTCCACTGTGACCAGATACACCCAGAATTCATCAGGTTCTAAGGAGCTAGAAAAGACCAGTAAGCTAGATCGAAGGGCGCCTCAGAAGACAAGCAAGAGGCCAAAGCATTAGAACTAGTTGTTGGTGGTAGTGTTGTAGTGCTGAATATTCACGGTGTTGTAGTGCTGAGTATTCACGGTTTTGCATTGAGAGACAGGTGAATCGTGTAGGTTGCCCCATTTGCACTCAATTCCTTTGCCATTGTACTGCACTGTAGTAACATCTCGTTAATTGGAGATAGTCTTGTAGAATGTTATTGATCTCTTTGTTTTTCCATGAGGCAGTTTAGAATTACTGTGTTTGATATGCTTTTTTATAGTTGTTTATTGAAAATACCCTTTGTCTACTGTAGGTTAGTATTTTGCAGATACGAAAATCATGAAATATAAGGATTTTTGATTTGGCTTATATTATATTTTGCCTTCCTTCAATTCATATCATAGCTACCTAGAAAAATCATAACCTGGTGTGGGGGGGGGGGTTAATATTACAGCAAGTCTGCTCCATTTTGGTACATTTACGGAGAAATATTGAATAGAAGACCTTTGCTTTACAGTTGATCGTGTATTCTTATGCTTTGCAATACATTTGCATACATTGCAATACACACTCAAATGCAGGATTATTGGGGAAGCGGGATTTTTCTCAAATTATAAACCAATGGGAGAGTTATCATAGAGACGAGGTTGCTCCGTGGCCTGAACCTGGATGGGCCCCAGAAAAGCTATGAAATAATTCTGTAGTGAGTTGTATACATTTTGTCTTGAAGTCATAGGGTGGGCGACGTTTTCCATGTTGTACTGTGGTGATGCCAATGATACCCAGTTCGTTTGGTCGCTGTGATGGAGCGTTTTTACGATTCAAGTCAATTTATACTCCTTAACTCAAGTTTCGGCCTAAACAAACCGCATACACAAGTTTAAACAGCGCGAGAGAAGAGCAACAGGGAGTTATTTACAAGGAAATTTAGTACAAGATGTTTAAAAAACCGATTCGAGTGAAGACAAGCAATCGCATGAAAGGATCAGAAAGGCAAGTATCTTAGTTCTATTATAATTCTGGAGTTAGACTGCGGTCCAAGAAAGTGACGAGCCTACAACAAAAATGGGCGGATGTTAACAATCTAGGCAGTTGAAGCCATTATACTATTCGATAGCTCTCGATGGGCAGTATAAGAGGATACCCTCATGTAAAAGTGTCCTTGTGCACGAAAAGAGGTGCTTAAAGATGTACACCAGGAACTTATCTTGATACTAATTCTTGTCACCAATAATTGTGAGATTGTTTGGTCGGAGAACTATGGCTGAGATGAGAATTGTTAAACAACATTGGAAACTAACTCCAAATGGTATTTCCTTTATATAGGAAGCGGCTAAAACAGAAGATATTGGAGCAGTTTCCTTTATTATCAGATGAGAAGCTCTCTGATATTACACCAAGCAAGGAAGATTTATTTATCACAAAGCTAGAGAATGCAAATAACATATACATCACATGCTACTGTGTGAATAAGAACCCTGTATTTTATGAAATAGACAAGGAAGCAACTTTATATCCAACAGGTAGGTTGTTTTTGTTATGAATTCAATTTGTTAAAGTACATGTAGTAATTAGGGGTGATTAAGAACTACACTCTCTTTTTGTAAGTGCCAGATAATTTTTGCTAAAGCTCTCTACTCTTAATTTTTTGATTATTTAGACTGAAATTTTCTTAGAATTGTTCTTGTTTTGAGAGTGATTCTTTGCAGATATTTGAGAAACTGCATGCAATATACAGTTCCTGGGACATTAAGGCCAAGCTACTTTATTGAATAAGGCAATGAATGCCAATTTTTATTAGCAACTTCATCAGAATTTGTTTTGCCAAAAAATATGCAAGGCAAGTATTCCAAGTTCATTCCAGACACACCTTGAGCCATTGCCCTTCTTTGTTGCAGATATCCATTGTGTCTACTCAACTCCTATTTCATATTTGCAAACCTGACCTTTATTTATGTTAAAGAAATCAGAGGTAAAAATCTAATGTTTTATCATAGATGACTTATTTTTCCCATAGTGTATGCTCTTTGGATATGCACTGATCTGGTCCCATACATGGTAACCAGCTCAATGGTTTTTGAAAAAATATGCAAGGGAGCAGGTAAGCATCTTACTTATGAAATGGTAATAAGTATGGGCAGGTGAGAGGCCAAGTGAATATAATGCTTGACTGCTAAGCAGAACATTGATTATTTGAGCCAAAGTAGGGATGCTCACTCACTGTCCAGCCAGCAGTAGATGGGTACCTGGTTGCAACATTGGGGAGTGAAAGGCAGCCATGAAAAGAACTGGCCATCCTACCTCACTATGCCAATATCTCAGGATATATGTCCTCTCTAATAGGCACTCCCCTACATACAAAGTCATATATGAGACTAAGCTTTACCTTTCTACTAAGTATTGAATTGCTAGCATACTTTTCAAATACTAATGATACATAAATGCTGTTGCATACATAGTCCTTTTATATCATCTCTTTGCTAGAAGAGTACATGAAATGATGCTTCAAAATGCAATTTCACTATTTCGGCAGACTTTATCTTTTTCTGTCATATTTCTCACTGAACTTAGAACTGTATTTTCAAGATCAATTATCTCCTTTAAATTTGATTAGTGGCATACTTGAAGTAAAGATATCAGCAAGGTACCTGGCTATTTTAAATCTGATATCTGTATCAACAGTACCTGTTTTTGTTTGAAGCTGGAGGGATGGGAGCTGCAGTACCCCTGTACTAGTTGAGCTGAAGCCCATTTCACCTGGGTAATTTTTTCACAAAGCAATAATTGTTCTTGACATAGCAGAAGCTCAATAATAATTTTCTGGCTGCTTCCTTAATCTTCTTGTTCACTCAGACAAAAAGTTTGTAGCCCCACTAAATTCAAAGACTTCCCTCCATTGTTATCGTATTTCATTTCTTACATTTAAGATTTAATGCTACCTGGTGTTATAATGGAGTATGATGGATTTGACAATTTGTTAAGAGGTCAGACTGTTGCTGTAAAAATTGCAGGGAACAGGTAAAATATGTTATTGTGTTAGAGTTCATTTCCCTACTGTATTTCCAAAAAATTGTAATAGATAAAAAGGCATTTTAATGCAAGAGTGGGCAAGCTTCATATGCAGTATGGTTTCAGATTGTTGAGAGGCATAGTAGATTGACAGAGTTGGCACAAGTTTCAAGACTTTCTATAAAAATGTGGGAACTCATGCTTACATAAAATAGATATGCATAGAGCAAATTTTCTTCCTTCCACTTTTTGAGGAAAACATTCTTATTTATCCATTAGCTTACTTCAAGACTAGCACATAGAGCTATTGACAGTGATAGCTAGGCAATTAGAAGTAAACTGGGTATTAAAGCAGTGCATAGGGGACTGCATAATAGCACTCAAATTAAAACTTCAGAAATTTCTGACCAATAAACCTTTCCATGGTGTTAGCTAGCAAGTACTTGGAAGAACTTCCAACAGAGCAAAGAATGCTGAGAATCTTTCTACTTTTATTTAGTTCTTGTGGAATCATTGCATTTTGAACATGATATAATAGTAATTTTGTTTTCATTTTTGAGAATTTAGTATAACACCAGAGTAAAAATATTTTGTACACAAATATGTTGTTGTTTGTAACTATGAGTAGTAAGTCGGATTTGTGGTGTTTTAATAGTGCACCTGTTGCTGTTGGAGTTTCCACTATGTCATCCCAGGAAATGTTTGATTGTGGAATGAAGGGAAAAGGTGTAATCATAAATCATTGGTATACAGATAATCTGTGGTGAGTTTAGTTTTATCCTCTTTGATCAATTTCACTCCTGAATAACATGCTTTGATTATAGCTTACCACCAATGCAGTGTTGGCTTGCAATAAGGGGGCAAAAAGCCAATTACCCACACAAAGATTTAGCATTCCACAAAGTCTCCATAAAACTTCCTAAGAAGTTTAGATGGTGCATATCCATGAGAAGTTACAATGGCTTGGTTGTAATGATATATGAAATGCAACTGTAAGTCTCTTCTCTAAGTTCAGCAGCAGCATTTCATATTTTCAAGATAGGCAAAGGGTAGTGGTAGTAATTTCATGCCTCCCCCATTTGAGGAAGGAAGTTTCCCCACCCTGTTGGTCTAGGACCTTTGTAAAGCACATGCAGGAAATAGTTTTCTGATTATATATCATTTAAGTTCTTATTCAAAATATTTAATGAATTATAATTCATGTTGCAAAAATGAATTTGAAATACTATAATGACAGAGGGAGATGCGTCAGATGTGATGTGGGTATCTGGTGAGATGGATTAATGAATTGAGAATGGAAATTTGATATGAGTGCTAGAGTTGGCTCAAGATTACATGTTTGCATTTCTTACAAATTGGCAAATCTTGTGTTTTGGCTTTGCGTAGAATGGTTGTAGAATGAGGTATTATTTTTTGGAGCCATTCTGCATTCAGGTTCTCAAAGTAGATTTTTGTTATTTGATTGCTTTTGATGTTTTCTATATTTGAAGCAAGTTTTTGGAAAAATTATTATATATGGCCAGTTACCATTGAGAATATTCTCAAAGCTAAAAAGCACAGTGCAAATTTTATTAAGATGCATAATAGCTGAATGATGAAATTGGAATGCCTTTATGCCTCAACCATTTACAAGAAATCAAGTCTGTGCATTCATTTTCAAATTGTGCTTTATCATTTTTGTGAACAAAGCTCAATATGCATTATCAGAGCATAATGCTTTGAAAACATTTGTTTTCAAGTTTTGAGTTTAGTCTTCTCTCAAAAATTCATATCTATTACTAGCTGAATCCGCTGTTCTCTTTGCCAGATAATAAAGAACTTTACTTGAAAAGTGAAGAATACTTTCTTCAAATGTATAGACCACCTTCAGTTCATGCCTTGAGAAAATGAATAACACACAGTTGTAGGTATCAGGACTCTTCATTACATAGTACCGATTACAGGTACCACGTGTGATAATTTGTCCGCTTGTTAGAGAGAAAGCTATTACCTAACGCGTATATTCTGTTTACAAAAGCTTGCAAAACAGATCCCCTCAAATAAGAATCTACGAAAATGAGAAAATGTTAGAAGGCTGTAGAATTCCTTAGAATTAATGTTTTTCGTTTTCATAAGGGCTAAATACAATGAACCGTCAATTAAGAAGCTTTATGCCCAAAGATACTAAGTACCTTTAAATACGGTACTTTCTCAGCCTGATCCTCAAAAATAAGTTCTTATTGCAAGTGATAAAGTTGGCTTTTGATGCTTACTACTTCCAGATTCTCAAAGACAAGAAAAACTACTAAAAAAGGCTCCAGTTGTGTCTGTTCAGCACTTTATGCATTTCAACAATAGATACATTTTATTTTACTTCATTGATGAAAATTTTGTAAAAGCTGTCACAATTCATAGTTTTCCTTTTCATAATAGTTAAACATGCGAAAGCTTGGAATAAGAACAGTAATACTCTCAAATCAATCTAAGTGCTTTTTAAATATTAGCCTAATTCCGCTTGACCCTCAAAACGTAGATTCTTATATGCGGAGATTTACTGTACTTTTACGCAAACTACGTAAATGAGTCTTGCAGCGCATACATTTGAATTATTATTCATTTTGGGTTTTGATTTCGAATGAATGCTACTTCAGTAAGGTGCAAGTAGTTATTTTTTATAAAGATCTGTGTTTTAGTATAGAAGTTCATCATTCCCATATTACTTTTACGCAATCTCCGCCTGTCCCCCAGAAATAAAGTCCGCCCATCAATGCTGATGTTTATTCTATATAGTCAATATTCTTTTTAATATACTTAGTAGTTATTACGTTATATTGGGGATAACCACTTTCTTCCCAGGGCATTAGGGGATGGTTTGGAAATTCCACATATTGTTGATGAAGTTCTTCTAGACAGAACTAAACCAGGTAAAATTTCAGATAATGAATGACCTATAGCTTATTGCATAGAGTTATTGCTACATCGAATCGTTGATTGCATGCAAGTTTGGTTGTTAGCTAGACTTCTGTAATATCCTTTTAACTTTGGGAAGCACTTCAACAGCCACATTTTTGTATGAGATTGAATCAATAGCCATGTATTTGCAGCTATTGTGTAAGCTTTAGTTTCTGTTGTTTTATTGCTTGCCCTATGGGTCTTGGTGTTGGTGATAGAAACAGGTGAAATAGAGAAAATTTGTTCCTTTGAGATGTGCTGCTTAGCGCACTTCTTGTGAAGTAGGGGTAATAGGTAAACTATCGAAAGACTGACGGGTGTGTTATTTAATTTTAGAAATGTTGATTAATTCCTAGCTCCCATCAGTGAAAGTAAAAATGTGTAGGGAATTATTGCCTGGGATCGTGTACGGAAATATGTTGAGGTAGATCTGCGGTTAGATTTAGCGACACCAGTCAATTCGATGGTCGCAGTTTTGTATGACAGTTAAAGCTGGCACATGGGAAGCAAGAAGAACTTTTACAGTTCAGCTTAACGAGCTTCTCTTTCAATATACTTCAGCGTCATACTGGTATGTTAGAGATAACGGTAGCGTAAGAATAGATGATGAATTTATCAGTAAACCCTTGCTCATTGCAGATGAAGCTGAGGATGCTATGCAAAGGCTTGAGATTGGAAAAGATAAAATAGAAGACGGCGCTGAAATCAGAATTATGGCTGACAAATCTACTATACCAAGGGAAGACTATAAGGACGACAATTTGCTTGAAGGAATTGATCGTGAAAAAGCATCTGATGGTACGGACGTTGCCACTTGCAAAGAGGAAGACAATGATATGGAAAAAGAAACCACGCTCACTGCTGAAGGTAGTAGCCCTCTGTCTTGATATACCATATATCGCCGTATGCTAGATGCATCCTTGTGTACGTTATAGTTTCAACTGCATGTAAAAGTTCTGAGAATATAATTCTTATTTTACTTTGCCGTGTATGAGATTCATTTCCTTTTCTCAATACTTCAAAAGCAAGTATTTTTAGGTTGATCATCGACTTGCATAGAATGTCCTTCACATTGAACTTTTAAGTATAACCATTTTATACTAGTTTGTTGAGAATATTTATGATGGCCACCTTTTTATAGTTTATATACTACAAAGTACCTTGTCTTTTACTTGTCTGCTAGTCTCTATCTTCTCCGATTTCAATGGGGAATGCAACTTTCTCTTTCATTGATTTTATTGTAACCAGCTGTGTTCATTTCTCGCTGAACGAAGACTTTATACCATCTCTCTATCTCTTTCTAATGCATTAAAAATTTCTTTTTGTTACTAGGCGTAAATTGAAATCTTGTAAGTTCTTTTAGTTTTAACTGTCGTTCATATATATGAAGGTTTTTCGTGTACAAATCCATTGAATTGAATGAGTGAAATGAATGAATGATATTTCAGAAACACTAACATGTATCATTATGAACCGGTTCTTTCTTAAAGAAAATCCCAAGAACTTTTTTCATTTATCTGAAGCTTTCCGCGCATTCTGCTTTGACGCGACGTTTTCTCTTGTTATCTATTCCAAGGGGATCTAGGATCATAATTGCAGGGTAGCTAAGAAAGCAATAGGGTGTGGCTACGAAAAAGTGCATGCAACACCCAATCAAGGAAGGCCCATAATTGTACAATATTAGAGGGCCCTGGTGGCGATCACAATTGTGCCTTCCGGGCCAGATCCCACATGTATCTATTGCATGTAGGACTTTACTTTCTTCGTGGGAACAAGAATTAACTATCAGAGCTATATTTTGCGCTTTCATGTAATTGCAAACAGACAACGAGAGCAAAAGCGGATGCTTTCGAACTTGTATTATTTCTAGGCAGCTTGCTACTAGACATCAAATGGAGCATGCCATCAGACAGTCAGTTTTGCACTTTGATGATGAGCCCCACATTTAGAAGCTCTCAGAAACTTCTAATTGAATTTATAGAACTGCTCATAGAGTGTGCATAATTGAGTTATTTTATTGGACTTTCAGAACAGATGGATCAGCTGTTGGAAAATTGTTTCTACCAAGCATTGCTGGATGCCAAAAAGGTTGAATTACCTATCTTGGTTACTAAATTTTCAGCACAATATCTTCATCCAGCGTGGTAAGTCCCTCAGTTATCAGATTTGTTGAGTACTACTACAGTTTATATATTTATATTCTATATCACGTATTGTGAATCTTTTGGTAGCTGAATCATTTAGAGATTTTTAAACTAGGTCCTTAAATACGATTTATTTAGAAGCACAAAAGTATTATTCATGTAATGTGATTAAGAGTATCATTCAAGTCACTTTTAATAGTAAGTTTTTTTTTTAATTGTACTATTTTCCGTTGAAAACTAGATTTTCAAAGTGAGCAAAATGTTTGCACTGGTCTTCGCTATCTGAGATGGTATTGCGCCTGCCACTTTTCGTTCCCATGAATAGTTATAGATAAATTTACACTGTATGTGAGGAGTGTATCCGTTTTACATAAACTTAATTTGGATTTCTGTAGTTCAATGTGAATTAGAGTAGCTTTTAGACTTGTTTTTCGTAGTTTTTTGTTCTATTTTTTTATCTTATCATACTGTGTAAGTCATATTAATTATGTGAGATTTTATGGTATATATACTGTTATTTTTCTCCATTTTGTGTTTTATGTTTAGGCTGCGTAATGTTTCCTTCATTATGTTTTCTTCATTATGTTATGTCATGTTAGCTTGCGTCATGATGTGTTGTGTATTGCTACATTATGATATGATTTTTTTGCCTTTTCTCATATATTATCTTCTTTGCATGTTTTGTTATGCTTGTTATAATCTATTGTGGGGATTTTCCCGGTGAGAATTACAATTTCTGAGGATATTCTGCTGTTATAAATCTCATAATAGATATAACTTTACATTAATAAAGTTGTCTCACATCGGCGCTAACATAACTATTTACAATAATATTATTCAAGCTAATCCGAGCCAACTGAAATTATATATATTTTGTTCCAACCTAGCCCTGCGGGACAGAAAATTGACGTTAAGAAATCAAAATACAAGAAGGTATTATTTCTTACTGTAGCTAAGTAATGCCTTGTTTGCTTCACAATGTTACTCTTGTTTTTGCGGCAAAGATTTTTTAGAATGGTCCTCCTTTTTGGACTTCTCTTTTTAGACTTTTTTACTTTCACATTATTTTCTTTAACTTATGTCCTTTTATTTTGAGAATGCATCTGATTCAATTTTTCTAATTTTCCTTAGACAATAATGACACTTGTTAAGTTTCCCGTGAGCCTTCAAAATTTCACAGTTAGTTACCTAACTATTGAGAGAGTTCCTCCTCTAAATAATTCCCTCCATACAATTAATCTGTTTCCATATTCTTGTAGAGTATTTGAATTTCCTATATTAATCCGTATTTTGAATTGTTGGTTATAGTTATTCTCATTAAATTGTATGTAGTGAATTTTAAATGAACTGAACTGAATCAATAAAGTGAAACAGAAATTAAATAGATATGTGACATACTGAATATTGTGACATAGGTAAGCATAATTGATTCAAATATTTGTTTGCTGTTTCCTTCTAGATGAGTAAATTTCTGCAAGAGATGGAGAGTAAGGGATTGATTAAATTGGCAGAACTTAGCAAAGGAGTTTTAAGCTTCACTGAGTTGAACACGGGTCACGACTGGTAGTGTCCATTGATATTTATTTATTATTTTGTTCCATTTCATCGCGTATTATCTGAAGACTCATTTATATTATGTAGCTATATCATAAAGAGGTTTCTGTGCTGCTGAGCATGACTATTGCTCTAAATCCAAATAATTCTGATTTATATAGCTGCACGAAAGGATACACTATCGAATTTTGTCCATTTTGGTAGGAATTGGGTAACCTTTCAGTTGGTGTAGTAAGGATGAATCTGTCGAGCTTCAATTTAAAACCTTAGGTTCAGCAACTTAAACTTTTGTATTTTGGAAATAGTATAGCTTCGACCCTCGACTAGTGTTCTCTTTATTCCAATTCAAATTTTAGGCTCTCCTCTTGTCTGCATTACCTTTTTGCCATTAATTGGAGAGCTGTGTATTAGAGAGTAAAACAGTTCAATAGTCTGTTGTGCTAGTCAAAGAGTAAAGCCTGTGCATTGATTGTAAAACCTGCGAATGTGGTAATATTCGGATTAGAATTCAGTTTCCAATCAACAAACTAATGCATCCAGAACGTTTTCTTTGTAAGAAACTTTGTGCTGTGTTGTTTCAGCTTGGCACTCGCTTCTTGTTTATATAGTGATCCAGAGAACTTAATAATGTGCATATTTCTTAGCTGTTATTTTGTCGTATTGTTTTCTCCCATATAAGAACTATTTTGTACCGTGTTTCAGTCTAAGGAGTTTCAAAGCATCAACATTTGCAAGAGAAAGCAAGGCAGCTAGAGAAGAAATGAAATCCAAAGAATCAGAGGATCTAGCGAAAGAGAATCCTGTAAGATTTGATCGTTTAATTGATCATGGAAATAAATTTGCTGGCTACCAAACTGCATCAATCACCCTTGACAAGGCGTATTTCCATTACCATTTATTTCCAAACTTCTATTGATCAATCACATTATACTATGAAAGTTATGACAATCAAAGTTATTATTTTAGTGAACTATTAATCCTTCTTTCCTTCCATATTTACGTCTTATACTTATGAACTTCTGTTTCAAAAGGGCATTGCTGTGATAGAAATGTTCGCAGTTTCTGGTAAAACACAAGCATTTTTCAAACAATTGGGTAAAAGGTGGATATCAACTTTAGTTTCTTCACGTTTGTGCTATACATTACAAGCTTTGAAAGTGTATTTGTTCAGGCATTCAAAATTTCAACACCAGAACGGGAGCGAAAAATCTTTTTTGCTTTTTAATTTTATTCACTACCCAACAACCAATAGCCACGTATAATATAGCGACATACTCAGTAATAACACGTGAACTATGGTGATATATCCGACATAACCTAGAGCCATCGTAAACTGAAGTGCAGACTAGAGAGATCAGTATAAATAGCAAGTGATAACTTAGGGAATTGTGGTAGAGAGTAGTTGGTTTAGCTGATTTGATTTTGCTGGATACTGTAGGTGATTCTTCTTATAACAGTAGGCCTTTCACTCCAGTTTTTGTCCTCCGGAATATGGTTAATTAAAAGCATGCATCACTTGATGCCAACAAATTCCATCTTGACAGAACCCTCTCTGAGGGAATGAGCTCTGTGCCCCCCCCCCCCCAATGAACGCACTAGGTTTGCTTTCTATACTTCTATCTGATTGTTATAGTAACAGCAATGATACAACTATTTTCCACAACTTTAATCAAATATCAATTCAGACTTGTTTGATGTGAATGATTGATTTTCACTTTTAGTAAGGGAGATGCTATGACTGCAACAGACATTCGCCAATTGCTTACAAATTATGTGAAAGATAATGAGCTTGTTAATCCAGCTGACAAAAGGTATTCATATTTTGACTTGACTTCTTTTTCATGATCACGTTTGGCTCTTTTTTGTCAAGCAATTGGTTCATCCTTTCCATTTGGCTGTTTTCAGCTTTCCATTCTTTCATTTTATGTACTTAGGTAAATCCAATATCTTTCGCTGAAACTATAGTAGTTGCCTTGTTTTAAGGTCTTGATAGCGTATTAATTCATCCAAATAAGAAAATGGTTCATTGGATCATTACATAGTTTCCATTTAAGATTCCACTATTGTTTGAAAATTGGTTAGCACAGGAATTAAACTATACTTTAAACTATACTTTAATTGTCCCCCTATGAAAAGCCCCTACTCGAATAACCCTATGGAGAACTTCAAATGGTTAAAGTTTCCCCCTCGTATAAGCCCCCACCACAGCATGGTGAACACCTACTAGTTATAGACTAACTGATATTTAGACGGTTCATTTTACATAATGGGGAAAGAATTTTGAAAAGCGTTTTTTATGTGGCATGTGTCAGATAATTTGTATGCCCACCTCGCGAAAACGTCCTGCCTTAGGATAAGTCCCATTCAAAAAATGTAAAGAATAAAGAAGCCCCTAGGAGGTTAATTCGGGGGTTTGTGGTGCTGCAGTATAGAACTGTTGGAAATTCGAACAGTGATAGACTAGCCTGCATTTCTTATGATTTTTTTCGTACTTCATTGATTTTTATTTTATCTCCTGTCCCACTTTCCTTTGCACTGTTCCAAGTTAGCCTCTTTCCATTTCAGGAAAATTATTCTAGATCCGTTGCTTTCAGATGTTTTGTTTGATAAGGAGTTTAACCAGGAAAGAGTTACATGGGACGTCCTGTTTGCAAGGTTTGTTGAATGAAATGACAATTCTAATGTGTTCTTCTTTGTCATCTTGGACCCTGTAGTTATCAATGCCAATTGCCATCATATAAAAAGGCGCAAAAATTAAGCCCTGTTTACGAGCATATCATTTCCGCAATATTTGTCTGGGATTGATAAGCAAGGGAAGATTATTTGAGAAAGGATGAATTTACTTAACATATTTGCCTTGGAATCCATAATACTCTCTACTCTGAACTGACCCAAACAAGCCAAGTTGAGGTAAATTTCATAGCTTTAACAACTCATTGTAACATTACAGGAAATCATTCTACAGAGCTGATAGCAATTTAAGTACGCATAGCAATATTCAGTAAGAGAGGTGGTGAAAGCTATGGCCTGAAGGCATTTACAGAACATAATAATAATGAAAATAAAAGACACTTATATTATTGCTCCCAGTCCACATTAGAGCGTTCGCACATCGCAAAATGTTTGCATATGGACTGGGAACAATGAATTCGCATGCGAAATCCGAATTCCGAATTAAGTGGAAATGGGCCTTTAAGTCTCGTAAACCAAAACCAACATTCTTTTGTTGTACTAATTGATAGATTTTTAGAATTTGAACAATAAATCATAACGCGGGAAGTGGGAGCTTCAATACGTCTAGCACATTGCGTATTTGATTCTCGTTTGAATGAATATCTGCTCATAAGTATTCCGGATATCATCCCCCATGTGCTACCTAAGAATCCATAACCCAATTACCGTTTCTTTCTTGCAGATTTACAGATAAGATGAATCCATGTCATAAGACAATACTTGGCGGAAAAGAATCCAAAATAAAGTATGTTGGACTTTCGAGTACTTTGTGTACTTAGTTGATGGTTCGATGACGGTTTCCAAGATTCCCATTAAATATATTGATTGTCATCTTGACCTTAGGACCATAGTGAATCTTGATTCCTTTGATTTTGTTTATATTTGTAATTCGTCCCTATTCTCGTTATTTCCAATGATTCTCAGTCCAATGCTCAAACAGTTAAGACAATTCAACACTGGACTTTTGATACCTACCAAAGAAAGCCGAAATATACATTTAAGGTTCCAGTTTTACGCTAGCCCACCACCTTTTTCATTTGTCTTGTATATATTTCCTGTCTTTATATATATAATGCTGCCAGTCTAATGAGGCCCATCGAGAGCCAGGTCGGGCCCCTGAGTTAAAAATATCACAGGCCCTTGTGGGTTTCAAAATCCTTAAATGCTAGCGTTAGCAATCAATCAGTGTAGTTTTTATCCAAGCTCAGTCATTTCTGCCAAGAAAATCTTAAGAAATTTTTGATACTGAAATCATGAAAAACTAAGAAAATTTCAATAAGCCTGCGGGGCCAAAAAGACTTTCGCATGAAAAATCGTATATGCTCATCGTTTTCTAATTTTTTCTTCAAGGAAAGGAAAAATAGAGCCGATAGAAGTGAAAGTACAGCAAAGAATGGGCAACAAAAAGGTTCACTACTTGTTTTTCTACTTCATATTTAACCCAATAATATATATTGGTCAAAAATTTACCCTTATTTCTCTACACATTTTTTGTAAGAAAGTGGTTTATAAAAAGTAATACTCAACTGCACAAACAGTTAAGAACATTCAGTACTGGATTTCTGAGACCTATGACAAGTCTATCAGTTTCTACACCAGTTTTCATGCAAACCCACCATCTAATTTACTTAATGTGTGCAGGTTCCTTGTTTTTCTCTATGCCTTCCGATGTTGTGCTTGTGTAGTGCTTGGCAGCCTTTGAAACATCGTAGTGGTACACAATCTAAAAATTGATGTTGAGGATGACGACAATGAGAGACATCTTGATTTCTGTTATTTCATTTTAACAAACGACATGAACAAAGATAACAACAATAGATATGAATACAAATCCAGATTTTAATTCGACGCATTTCGCTTAATTCGAACGTTCGAACAATCTCAAATGCTCTTACTAAGAAACTCTTAAGAAATTTATAGTGCTGGAATCATGAAACAGCAAAGAAATTTCCAGTGCTCAACCAAAAAGTCCTTATAAAAAAGCATGCATGTCTTTTCGTTTACAATAGTTTTTCTTATTTTTAGTGAGATTTTCAGTTTTTCTGTAGTTGATTCATGAAGATGTATTCTAATCCATGTGTAGTGGGAATCGTGGCCCATACTGTCATTCATTTCGGCTTGATATTAACTTTACTTGTATACACTTTTACCAATCACAAATGTCGATAACGCAAGTTTGCGCTGTCTTTGTGGTACTTGTAATACGATATCATACAACGCAATGAATTGCTTGAAATCGGCTCTGACTTCATTGTTTTTTATTCGGTTTTCCTTTGGGAAATCTACGATTTAGCAGTGGAAGTAAACTATGTATGTAATAGAATGGATAAACACACCCCATATACACTCCCGCCACCCTGGTATTTTTTATACTATTTTGACCGTAAAAGAATTTGATTTCGAATTGAGTAATCTAATGCTTTCATTACGAATTGGGTATTTAAAAATCAATAATGACCCGGCTGCCATTCATAAAGAAGCCATCAATGCGAGATCCCCGTGTTCCCGCAGGCGGCGGGAAATAGTTTCAATAACTAACAACCGCGAAAATGTAATCTTGGATTATTTGTACGTAATCTGGTTAGTATGACCTTTGTTACTGCTGTGTGAAAAACGAAAATAATTAAGGAACCTGCTGAATCTTACGATCGAAGTGGCGTGATTTTGGCAATCGAAGAGTGGCGTGATTCTTCAAAAGTTGTATCGTTCGATTTTCATCGACTAAAGGTTTCTAGCCACCCAATCTTTGATTGCTTATGCCATAGCTTATACATTGTCAGAGGTTCTACTTCTGGTTTCATAGATTCTTATCTATAGTAGGCCTGCACTTTTTTATTTCATGAAATAGTGGTTTATAAAAAAGTAATACTCAGCTGCTCAGAAAGTTAAGAATGCCCAGTAGTGGATGTTTGAGACCTGAAAAAGTTGATCAGTCATGTATCTCTAAACTTCCGATATTCAAGCCAGAAAATCATTGCTCTTACTTAATTTGTGTAGGGTTTTTGTCATAACCTATTTCTATCTGTTTGTGTGTAGCATTGTAGTGTTAAGCAAACTCGACCATTCTTGCTAGGAAAGTCTTACGAAAGTTTCACGTCTGAAAATATGAAACAAAGCTAAGAAAGTTTCTTTGCTTGGCAAAGTAGCTTTCTTTTTCAGAAAAGCGTGTATTCCATTCAGCTTCGTGATGAAACTGATGAATGGTGACTATCTCTTTATATTCTCCCGCCTAACCATCGTGCCCAACTGAGATTTTGGCCATAGTTTTAAGCTAAGTCATTACCTCATATATCACACCCTTGACTTTAATGATATCATTAGACTTAGCTGTTACCTTGGACCCAGCCTTTTCTCTTTCCCAGACGATACTTTAAGGTATTGCCTTTCTGTTCTCCAACCAGAGCCTTTGGTGTAGTCATTCTCCTTCACAAATTGTATTTATGTACTTAGCCCTGGTTCTAACACTAGGTACAATCCTTTTGAAAATTGATCAAGAAATTTTGCGTGTAAATAAAGGCCATCTTAAAACGGAGATTTTTATACAATTCCCCTGGCTGCCTGTTGCTGCCCTTTGCTGCCTCTATAATTAAGAATGAACATTTTTTCTGGCTTTTTCAACATTTGATTATCTTAACCAGGTGACTTTGGTGCAAAAGTTAGAGCACTATGGCATCGACCCAAACGAATTTGCTCATCAAATTCAGTTATCTGCTGCATCAAGTACAACAGGTAAAATCATTTCCTTCATCATGAAATTGTTGTAATTTTATTTGTGATTCTACAATTTCTGGATGCTCTTCAATCATTTTCAGGACCTGTCAATTGTTTCTTGACCGATTTGATATGCAAGAAACTTCCATATTCTTCATATTTGTTATTTTTCCGAAGTATTTGCCAGCACCCTGTCCACTTTATCCAATTACTTCTCCCGCCATATTTTATTAGGCGAAATAGTTTAACAATAATGCACTTGCTTTTGGTCAGGTGCACCTCTTGTCGGATTTTCATATGAGTTCAAAACAAGTTATTTTTTCATTCTCTGTTCCAAATACTCATTCATCTCAGGAAGTGCCTAGCTGTAGTGTTTAAGGAATATAACTCTTTGAAAATGCGGTTTATCACAGAGATTCTTAAAATCACTTTCCATGATATGAAGTAGAACAAGCTGGAACTGATAATGATTTGTACCTTTTCAAAAGCCATGTAATGTTTCCCTATTTCGCTTCAATTGATAGTCTTCTTCTCTGTAATCGAAGCATCGTTCTTTCTTGGTTATTTTCTATCAGAACGACAATCATTTATGTTGCAGCGGAGTTTCCGTTGGGCTAATCTTTAAGACAAGAAGAAATAGGATAAATTAGAGTTCATTTGTTAATGCTTTTTTTGTCGCTGTTCTCTTTCATTTCATCTGAATTTCTGTTTCAGTGAGCTGTGGTCTAGATAAAGGCTCGTCATCTCAACAAGTTCTAATTCAAGGAAATCAAGTTCTCCACGTTGCAAAGTTGTTAGGTTTGTTTATTTTTCCTTTAGATATCGCAATTGGCTTTTGTTACGTCAACATTGTGGTTTTTTAATAGTCGACTAGAACTGGATCTAAGGGAAGGCATAGATTTAATTGTCGCTAGATCCAGCGAGTGAAAACAAAATCCTCTTTCTCAAACTGTGTATGGTGCTTGCAGCTCAACTGATACCTTGCGTTAATGATAAAATAGAAAAAATAGCATAATAGATAAGAATAAATAAAATTTACCTGACATTCGATTTTGCTATAAATTTCTCACGACAAAATGATTTTAGCAAATTTCATTCATCGTTTAACGTGAGAAAACCTTATACAGATATGGTGACTGAACTACTTGCTTAGGACAGAACGATACAATGGAGTGGACAATAGTATGTTATAGGTTGTGTTTTGGAGACAGTTCTTGTCTGCCCTTACAATGACAATGTCTTCTTAGTTGTAGAGCGAATTAACTCCTTTGCAATTGCTGAACAGGCTTAACTGTCACTACCAAGTTGTCATTGCTGAATTTAGCGTCTTCGATTTTTGCTATAATACGCAGACTTCGTGGCATACATTTTCCAGAATTTCGCTCAAGCATTGGTCAATACGTCTTAGAACTTTAGTATTCGTAAATTAACATCTTTTCCATTCTCGACTCAGTTTCTTGCCATGATTGACTGTTACTTGATAAAGTGCTTGGTCATGAGATCGATTCAATAATCGAGTCTCCTTGCATTGCTATTGCAAGTTGAGATTGTATCCTCAAGGCTGTTTTGGTGTCGTGTAAAGTTATCGATATTTCACTTGCCCTGTATGGGCGAGGATACCAGGAGCAAACATCATTTGTGTGCTGTGCATTCATTTTTCTAAAAAAACCAGTTTATAAGAAGTTAGGACTAAGGGCACCAAAAATTTAAGAAATAGTAGGGCTACATCGTTCCTTCTCTAAGAAACTTGCTACTTATGTAACGGGTCGGGTTTATCTTTATTGTTTGTTATTGAATTATTGCTATCACATATGACACGTAACATAACTTATCTGCGAGATACGTAAAACCGAATGCGTTACCTTTGCAACGGCTAAAAAGTTCAACTTTAAATATAAGCCAGTAGTCATGACTGAAAGTGCCAGTTCTTAACTTCAAAACGGCTGTACACTGTATATCTTTACTATAGGCGTACCATCAGTAAGTTAATATTTGTCATCATTTTAAATCCTAAATTAAGAAACTGATAGGAAGCTTTCGGGCCTACAATGCTCATAACATTACGAATCCTATAGCCCTACCTTTCCCATTGGGTTTCTTATAAAGAATGAGTGTATTTTGATTGAATGACTTTCATGATTACCATTTGCCATGACCTTCTATACTTAGGCAAGCCTTTTAGGATCTCATCAATGTTCGCGAAAGCTTTCATTTATGATGTGCAAAAGCCATATGACAATTAACTTAAAGACTTTTAGTAGAGTCCATTATTTGATTGCTTTTAGATGAGCTGAAGGTTCCAAAGAAGTATATTACTGGACTCGATAAAGCAAGGTCTACAGGCAAGAAAAGGTAGCATTAGCTAATGGCATGCCTTTATTTGTGCCATGGTAGGATTGTTATAAGAAGTACAGTAGATGTTTTATATTCAGATATACTAATGTTAATAAATTTTAGAATTCTTCGAATTCAATGCAATACGATAAAATTGTATACGCTTTATGTTTATTGTTGTCCCGTCAGTCGTTGCATGATTTTGCTTTCAGAGGCATCACAGATATGTTTTAATTCAAACTAGAATGTTTTTATTAACATTCATAAAAGAAAACTTGATTTTTGGGAGCTGCATTGAAATGTTTTTAGATCATCATATCGTCTTACTACCTGAGCCATGATAAGAATATCATAAGGCAGGGAACATGATAGGTAACATAGTTTTGTTCCTATATATATCACTGAGGATTTACTCCTGCAACAGATCCAATTGAATATTGTTTTATTAATATGTCCCCCTTCACGATCCTACCGTTCCTGCAATCTTTCCCGACAGAGTTTTATCTTTAGAATCTTTGTTTCGTTACTCGTTTGATGTCTGGACAGCTTTTGAAAGGATGATTTCTCTTCTTGACAAATTTGGAATACTTTCAAATATGACATTACTAATATTGAAAGTTCACCCTCCCACAAAATGCAGTTTAGTACCGTGATGCAGTTTGAATCAATAGATGACATGCAATGTTACTCCATTTCTTTCAATGCCAGATAAGTGAGCTCCCTTACTTACTAGGACGATTCTTAGTGACCGCCATGTTCTGACCTAGTTATTCATGCTCTCTGGTTTTTGTTTCGTTTTGGAGGAACTATATTTCTGTTTATGAGAAATGATAAACATTGCTATTTGTTGTGGTATAGCAATGAGAAATAATCGGTTGAAATGTTGGCTCCAATAGTTTCTGCCTGTCAATTTTATCTATATATTACTGCCCAGTAAAAGCATTGGTATTTCTTACCACAGTTTTATTGTAGTACATGAACCAGCAACTTTCTAGAGGTATGAACTTAAGTGTTTATGTATTTATTGCAAGCTTGACTGAGGGCGATAATATCAGGTTGCACTGTGTTTTCAAGATAAGTTTTCTTTGTTCCGTTTAGTGATCACCGTATTTTGTTTACCTCATTCTTGCAAGGATGTAATCATGACTTTGTAAGGAGCTTTTAACACTATTTGATAGTTGTTTGAAGTTGTCCAATAGTTCAAGAGCCAGTCGACCTAGTTTCTATATAAAGCTACAAGAGAGGAACTTTTGGCAAACGTTTTTAGGGGGAATAACTGGAAGCTCAGAGACTCAACTCCTATAGTTAAATTAATGAGGATTTTGTAGGTCTCAGCCTACTTTCTGACAATCATATGCTACTTTGGTGAATGCCTAGGTTGGTAGTGTGAACCCTTTTAATACGACTGTGTGTGCCAATATTTTAAGTTGACTACGTTATATTGTGTGTGGTCATAGGCGTGGCCCATTGCATTTCTCTACGACACATCACTCTCGTAGCTTTTTTGGTCGGCACACTTGGACGCAGCTATGTTTTGTACGACTCACCAAAGGAATGAATGTCAACTTTTAATGAATTTCGGTGAATGAAGCAGTTTACGGAATGAGACTTAGCATTATGGATTGACTTAAATAATACTTGGAATGATACACCCCTCCCACACGCACACACACCCTTCTAGGTATATCCATCGCTGGAAATTGCTTTCGATTTCATAAATGAACAAGTTGGTTTGTTAATAGAGAACAAAAGACGTTTGACTCCTCCAACAATCAAGCTGTGGTACGAATCCTTGCTGCTGATATCAACTTTCCTTTTTAGGCTTGCTAAACTTTCGCCATGTTGATTTCTTTCTCCTAATTTTCTGAGCAGTGTGGAAAAAATTTGCGAAGTTGCAAAATATGACTAGCAGTGATGTAGATTCTGCATTGTAGAACGCGATTAGACCGTGAGCTCTGGGCTTTGTGGAATGATTAGGGCTTCGCAATATGTATGCTTTGATAATTATCTGCCATCGCCGTTACCTTCTCATGATTACCTTGTTACACAAAATTAATGCGGTTAAGGAGCTAGCGCAGTTTTTTACAACCGCGTTGACTTTTTGATAATAACTTTTCTGCCTTCGTTAATGTATTACTCTTCAATTTATTGTGCATTTTCTACCGGCGTTATGTTGTTCACATAAAATGTTCACCACCTCAAAGGAATTGTACAAACTGGATTCACGCAAATTCTATAACCGTGATATCATGACTACAGTTGACATCCGATAACTCGAAATTTGTTGGAATTATCTAATATTCAAGTTTTCACTCAGTGTTTGTATAGGAAACCTATACAATGGAATTAAAAATTCGTTCGAGGCAGCAAAGATTCAAGTTGCCGGTCAGTCGTTGAATGTCAACTGTTTATCCAACCTTTCTCGTTATAAGCAAAAGGAGGGAGATATTGAAACCAGAAGACAATCGTTTTTAAGGAATTATGAAGTTCAAATGAGCAAACAATTTATCCGATCTTCATTTTAGACACGAATCGTTTTTAAAAAGTATATTTAGAACTACACAAAACACTTCGTGTTATTCCTCAACCTCTCGCTAATTTTATGCCTCAGATTTTTTCGTGAAACTGCGTTGTTTGTTTATCCTCTAAATGCATTTTTTGGAGAATCCTCTTCAACTTTATGCTGCATAGTATGTTTTTCAAAAAAAACGCGTTAATTTTTGATCGTTATCGTTCTCCCTCCTTAAATTTTGAACCCGCTTTTGTTTTGTGTAATAAGGTGTGGCCTTTGTATTATATTTACATCTCTTTTTGAACTGAGTTGAGTTTGTAAGCAACGCTTACGAAGTTACAGCGTGTAGCGTTTCAAGGGATGGAGGCTGTGGCGCAGTTGCCGTCATACGATCGAACTATTATCTTTTCGTGCAGATGATGGTTCGATTTGCAAGCAGGGGTTTTTTCACAAATTCATTAATAAACAAAGAACAACCCTTCTCAAGCTGTGAGAGATGCTGTAAACGTTATAAAGTCTTGTCCTTGACACGCTTATTTTAGTTCCGTTGTTGGTTTTAGAGGGTCAAACTGAACTTGCTACTGTGTCCGACAGCGTAGTGATTGTCTACTCGCAGACATACAGTTGCAAGATGATTACTCGAGGCGTGTTTTTCATTTTCTTCATTGCTACCATCTTCTTCTACAATGTCTGCACGGGTAAGTGATTGCACTTCAAATGTTGCTACACTAGGACTGAAAGGCCAGATGCCGTATTCTTGGCGATGTAACGGATGGACCGTTGCCCCCGGAACGTTTAGCTTAAGCAAACGCACACATCTTGATATCTACAAACCTCTGGGTTTACATTGCAAGGCTACTTTTGAGTTTGAAACCTGACAAGAAAGAGAACTCATGTCATACAGATATGACACACTCAGCTAGGGAGAGCACACCTCCCCACGGGCCCAAGGGTAATTGTGCAGCGTCGGGCTGACGCTACGAAGGTGCGTCTATACTTCACTCTTATTTTAACACACTTTTCCATGTCTATTTTCGGTACTTGAAATAAGTCTGATTTATATACCGAATTAGGGGTCATACATATATGACGTCGTCCGGTAGGGGGAGGGGTATTGTCAACAGTCGATGTTTTACGACTTATGCTTAGAGGAGGAGGGGAGCCATTTCCTCTTGTTGATGTCGTCACTGAGATTCTCGGAATTTGTGCAGAGTCATGATAGTCTCTAAGAATATAGCATCTATAGGTTGTCATAATGTTTATTAATTCTGTTGGTCTAAGATAAGTGATTGGCAAAAGGGACATAAAACTGAATCAAAACTACTAGTCTTCTTTAGAAAAGTTCAAGATCCTATCTAGGAGAGAGCATGAACAGTCGCTGCTGCCTTTAAAGTTGATCTTCTCTCTACTTTTCATATATCATTTGGGTGAAATGGGGGGAGGGGGGTTTATCGAAGTTTGACGTCGTTCATCGCTAGAAATGGCGGGAGTTTGTTGAGACGACTTTGCTCGATTAGGGGAGGGAGGGGTAAAAATGACTCAGATATTGACAACATCATAAACGTATGGGTCCTTACTGCGCGCGATGCAAGGGTATAGAACCAGTGTCTGTGTGTCAATTGTTTGTCTGGATCAAAATAGTTCCCGTTTGCTTCCAGTAGTCAGTTAAAGAAAGTCAAAAGCCATCTGCAAGCAAAATGAACAAGTACAAAGGAAATATACGCAATTAAGGACTGCCTATATACAGTTAAGAAGAGTAAGTACTTAAGCTAGATCGTGTACAACTCGAGTTCATAAGTTCATGCGATGCGTCATAAACATGGAAGAGGCAAAGTATGACCACTGATCTCGGCATATAAACAATAGGTTTTCCTTCGCATTAACAGCGTTTGCAACGCAGGTACCCTTGAGAGGTGTGCTCTCCCTAGCTGCATGTGAATATGACCTCTCCCCCCATCGTAATCCTACTGACCACCAGCCCTTTGCCTTGCTCATTGACAGGCAGTTGTATAGTTAGGGGTAGCTGAGAAGGAGCTTTTATATTGTCACTTTTCAAAGTACTGGATCGCTTGCTTGTAGAAGCAACATTGCATCTGTATTTCTTGAAACGGTTCATGTCACTTTGGGTACCAATCGCACCATTAACAACGGAAAAGCCTCCTGGATGAACCCGAATGAATAGTAATTTATCATAGTTTATATTGATTATATAGGTGATTGGTGATTGCGATGATGGTGATTAGGGATTATGATTACGACGACGATCCTAAGAGATAAGCAAGCGACGTTTGTAAGTGATGTGATAGAATTTGGTCTTTTGTAGGGGCAAATGTCTGTAGCTCTTCGGATAACTTCCAATGTGCAGATCAGAAGGCATGTATTCACAAAACCTGGAGATGTGACGGTGAAGAGGATTGTAAAGATGGCTCAGACGAACAAAATTGCAGTAAGCCATTATATGTTTACTGTTCTGTCCTTAGATAGCCTTTGTATACATCAAACCAGGACATTTACCAGGACACATTGAAATAAGATGGAAAAGTTTAATTACACATTTAGCACCATGTAGACACTTAGTCTTGGGTGTCTATGGAAGCCTGACTGTAATGAATGGAACCTGGTTCCTAATAGTCGATTGTTTGCAATGGGGGCATCGGTAGACATTTGCCAATTTTCGTAAAATAGATTTGCTGACTATCCATATTTTGATTCTTAGAATTATCCCATCACATGTGAACATCCCCCCAAAAAATCAGCTTCTACTAAGGGATTTTGTCTTTATTAGTGTAGGCTCCTGTATTTGCTGGACTTCTACGCATAGGTTCCTTAGGGACTTGTCATTACTTACTTGTGGGAAGGGGCTGGAAGACATTCTCGTAGATTTGATGGAATTCCTCCCCTCTCAGATTTATGTAAAAATTGTAACCCCCACTTCTGGGCTCCAGGAGAATCTCCATACTCGTTCTTTCAAAACGCTCATTATTGTTCAACCCCCCTCCCTATGAGTGTGCAGAATTCTGGTCCCCCTCCTAATTGTCTTCCACCCTCCCCCTGTAAGAATTAATGACCATTCCGTTAGAAAGTAGTGCACCTTGCGTAATTTTCAACTAGGCAACGTCACTATTCGCAGCATGTTGGGAATGTATGAATGGTGTGTCGTAGAATGTTTTGACGGGTCACGCAGCAGCAGCATTTCGTCAATGTAGTGGGCAGCGGTTGACGGCCCCAGCAACCGTAAGCCTCCCTATACTGATGCAAGAGATGTTTGCAAGAACAGGGGGATCTGAATTATTTATAATACAATAGCAAGGAGGTTATGCTGTTAACGGAGAAGTTTGAATGTTATCTTAAAACAGTGTGAAAAGAGTCTCCAGGAGCTTACACCTGAAGTATCCTGCATGGCCTTTTCCTCGGCGTACTGTCGTGAGATCTTTTGTTGTTAATTTTTCCGTTGGTATGCACACATTTTTGTCAATGGGACGTTTTTGGTCCAACACTTTCCTGAAGATTTTCTTAGCAGGAATGTTTGAGTTTGCGTAACTCTGTACTACTGACAGACAGACACTACACATTCTCTTGTATAAGGAACCTGGCTCAAGGCCTAGTTCCAAAAGTTCCTTATTGTTGGACTTACATTGATCACATTGTAGCACTAAAACTTCCATAACACTTCCTTAATTTTCAGCGCACAATTATTGCCATAAAAATGGTACAGATACGTGTAAGACATTGAAATCCTAAATTTTGCCTTTAATTTTGGCTGCAACGTAAGACAAGCATAGCAAACAATCTATAAGGATTTTTTGCTGCAGATGAATGGAACCTACTTCTTGACTGTTTGCTGTTATAAAAATGTTTCAAGTTGAAAAGTTCCTTAGGGAGTTTTCCTTTAGTAGTATAAGTTCTTTAAATATTTCGGCATTCTACATGTAGGTTCCTTATAAAAAGCATGTACACAAACATAACACTCTAATATATAGATTAACACAAGAAATCTACAAAGATTAGGTAAAAGAGATGTTTGTCTTGAGCGTGAATATTGAAATTGTAAAGGTATATGACCAAGGATGGATTTATGGAGGGTGTGCTGGTGGGACATCCCTCCCCCCCAATATTTTGCCTTTTGTCGGTAAGCAGTATTCCATTTTTAAGCCAATATGTAATACAGCTTCATAGATGGAGCAAGACTGAAAGGTTTGTATCGAAGATTTTCAACGTATACTTATATAAATGCACAGAGAAGAACTGTAGCGAAGTCATCGGGTTTTGAGAAAGGATATATACCACCCCACCCCCCACTTTAAAACTCTGGTAAGCTAGATTAGTCCATGAATGGTAAACTAACTATTAAAGTTTCTGGCAGGAATATCAATGAGTCGTCCGTAGCTTCATCTTACATTTTCTTTCCCGAATGGGCGATTTCCAAAAATCTAGTGAGTATGATCACAGAATTTTTCAGGTACTTCACCTCCGGAACCCCATTCTTCCTCCTCATCCGTTTCATAATCACCTGTGTTGCGACATGATGCAACTCATGCTTTACTCATTAATATTTACAAGCATTAAAATCTTATTTCTTGACTGCAAAAAGAGATCTCCTTGTTTATAGGGCGCGATCTGTAATTTTTTCAACAGTCAAGTACTACTTTCTTATAAACTGCTGGCTTATGAACAAATGTGCAGCGGGCGCTGTTTCGAATTAGGGTAACATTTTGTCCGTCCAACAGATCTGTCTAATGAAAATTACTGTGCGAAGGTTTGGCGTTTCAAAAATTTCCTTTTGTATCTTGAAACTTTACTTCATATTACAAGACCTGTTTTTGTTATTCGCAAAAAACTAATGTCTGAAAGTTCGCAGAATAGCACAACAACTTCTGTTGGACGGACAAAATGGCAACCCTAATTCAAAACAGCACCAGCGGTCCAGTGATCTATTTGTCTTCTCTTGGAGTGAAGGCGTAATAAAAAGGGGTGGTATGGATGGCACTAATGGACCTATCTAAGGCTTATGATTGTCTTCAACATGATTTAGTAGCCAAACTTGCGACCTATGGATTTGGACCAAGTAGTCTTGCACTAATCTCAACTACCTATCACAAAGAAAACAACGTGTTAAAGTAGGCTCTAACTTCTGGGAATGATAGGAAGCTATTCCCGGAGTTCCGCAAGGCTCAGTCCTTTGTCCACTGCTGTTGAAAATCTATCAATTCATCATTGCCATGAAGACCTTCTATGTTGCAACTTCACAAACGATGTCACTCAAGTATGCATATGAACAGAGATGTTGAATCAGCGGCCAGGGGATTTGAGGGTGATGTTCCTAGGGCTCTCGACTGGTTTCAACGTAATATAATGTTTGCAAATTCCACAATATTTCAAGTAATATTTTTTTGGCTTAAAATAGCACCAAGAGCTCCTCTTGGAAGTTGGAAACAAAGCAATTAATAATATGTCCAGATCTGTTAAATTACTTGGAATAACTACTGATGATGGACTGAACTTTGATAAGTATGTGGAAGCATTATATCAAAAAGTTTATTCAGTGCATTCTCAAGGGTCGCACCTTACGTGGACGAGAAGAAAGGCGCCATACATTCATAGTATCAAGTTTGAATTATTGTCCAAAAGCAAAACATAGACCGTATTCACAAAAAGAGTTCCAATAATGCTTCTTAAAGTTTATACCTGAAGTTTATTCTTGAACTTCTCCTAAAGAAAGGTTACACCAGGGCCCATGTTGAAAGTCTACGCAACCTGATGATAGAAATATATTAGTTCCTATCGTGTGAAAATCCATCCTTCATCAGGAATGTCTTCGAAAGAAAGGAGCTAAAGACAATCTAAGATCAGGCTCGTTATTCCATCTACTATGGAATTCAAAGGATTATTAAAAAAATGAATGGGTGAATATTGCTGTGTAAAGATTGCTTGCAAGGAACTTCGGAAGTCCCTTTTTTATACTGTTATGCTGTTAGATTTTTGTTCTTTTTTGCAATATTAGTGTAAATTATTCCTGTTATAAATAGTTGGTATAGATTAACTATATATACAAGCTAGTATAAATTCTGACTTTAAGAAAGTTAATGAGTAAATAAATAGATAGGACAAGATTGACCAGATTAAACTCCGGCGTTAGCTTTGCGCAGAATGTCTGTTTTACTTTATGTTCTCGGAGAGTATATAGGATTTTGCCCAGCAAGTATTATCTGGCTGCCAGCTACCATGCCCCAGCCCCTATTATTCATTTTTCTTTGTGACTCACACATTCAGTGCCCTAGTTTCAGTGTGCATTCAATGTATAAAACACTGTCAAAAAGTGGGTTTAAAGTAAGCTACTTTATGAATAAGGCCTGGAGCTGGATTTCCTTTAAGCCTGTTTTCCACTAGGCGAAATCGTCCGCGCGATGCGAAATCTTTCGAAGTTACGCATGCGTATTTCATTGCCAGTGAGCGAGGGGAATCGCTGCAGCGATGACTTTGGCGGCTCAAACGCATCCTACTTTTTGACGCGATCAACAGAAGTATGTGGATTGAATGGAGGGAGCCAAATCCCGGTCTCAAGTTGAGAAGGAGATTCCATCACTTCGCGCATCGCGCGAATGATTTCGCCTAGTGGAAAACAGGCTTTAAAATGAGAAACGTGTACTTTTACTATCAACTCTGTCTATTCTGTTTATAAATGTATACTATCTAGAAACACACTTCGAATACATACAGTTGCTGAAGAGTTGTCAGCAGTTTTATGGTATACCCAGCTATTCTCTTAGGCTGGGTGCTTCAGCCCTAGAATACACCAGCAATATTTTACCCCCGTAAAATAGCGCTGACATGCTATACTTAACATCCTGTTCACTTCAGCGAATATATATTTAAGAGCACCATATTTTTAACGAGATAAAATCTGTATGTTCATCAGGAAAACTGCAGCCATCTCTAGACAACGAGACCACATGTGGTTTAAATTTTCACATAAAGAGGCTCAAACTAATTTGAAGAGATGTATTATTCATTGCCTGTCTGATGTTATTCGACAGAACGTTATGAATATGCGTTTTATCTCCAAAAACGTAATTATTGCAACTGTATATTAAATACCGGTTCTGTATTCCGTTTTACAGACATTTTGGTAAGAATATAGTCTATGAAAATATCAAGGCTCAAACTCTCTGAAATTTAAGCTGAATGCAAGGCTCAAATCTCATCAGGGTTTAGATTTTTTGTTAATTTAAGTTTTTTAGGAAACAACAAATTGAGCTTCACTTGTTCTGTCTGGAACTCGTTACACTATGCTGTGACTCTGCAACTCTTGAGAGAGTGTCAGTTACACACTTTAAGTTTAGGATTGTAGTCTTTCCGATAATTAATACTCAAAATCACTAAAGTTTGATAATATTGAAGCTCGCCAAAAACTAGGTATTCTTATGATAAGTGTGCATTTTATTTTGAAGTATTATGATAAGACGAATATTTATACATGTGTATCTTCAGCTTCTGCTGTTACCAATGTGTGTCCTTTGCGTTTTGATTCCAATCTTAGAGCCCTAATGTTAATAGTCAAAATGAATCTCATATAAATTAGCAGTCCAAATATAAATGTCAGATCTGAACTATTCACGTTAAAATTTGCTGGTTATATAGTCAAGTAAAATAATTTAGAATGTTCTTTAAGTTGCTTCTCGATTCATTGTATTTCTCAATTGCACGCGTTCCAGCAGCAGTTCATTGTATACGTTGGGATGGAATAGAGACGAGTTTTAGCTGTAACGAAGTGTGTAGCATAGTGGCAGTGTTATTTAATAAGACCTTCACGGTTTTTATTAGAAACAAACTGTCTGCTTTGAACCCAGATGTTTCTTAATATTTTGCCAAACACAGTCTTGAATGTGTCTTAAAGTACTTAAAATTCCCAATACAACAACAACCCAGATAAGGCAACTGTGGAATGAGAAATAGAACTTTGAAGTTTCTGAAAGTATGTATTTATTTTGTTTGTATCTTGTTTCCTGTTTGATAACGAATTTCCTTGTAAAAACAGTTTTTAAGTTTACTTTTACAGCTCACCCTACTTGTACTTCATAAATGTTTCTCAACGATTTTCCTGATATAAGCCTCTTCTTTCTTATATACGTGTTTCTTAGTAAAAAGAAGACGTGTATATGTAACGTTTTCACCATTTGATTTTCTCAAGTAGCGATTTTATTTTCTGTTTTTTGAAGTAGTCATAATATTTAGGTTCCATTTATCTACAGAGCAAAAGAAATGTGCTGATGGAGAATTTACATGCAAAAATAATAAATGCATTCCAAATAGTGAACACTGCGATTCTACCGACCAATGTGGGGACAATTCGGACGAAGTTGACTGTCGTAAGTTTTGTCCGAGTGCTTTTTCTTTTTATATTTGAAATTGAAAAAACAAATGAGCATCAGTATCGGCTCATTTTTATCGGTTGATGCCACTGTCTCTGCTTTTGTACTTCTTGTTGTTGTATCTGTCACTATACTCACTGTTGTTTTTGTTTTGACAGTTTAAGTTGTTGCTGTTGTTGCTGCTGTTGTTATCCCTATTGCTGTAGTTATCCCTGTTTTTGTTTGTCACTGTAGCTGCTTGATATTGCTATGGAAGAGTGAACTTTGACTGATTGATAGGCTGGGGACCAGAACAGCCTACGAGTATGGAATACTAGGAGGTTTCATGTAATCGTCATGATTTTTGTTGTCAATGTCTCAATGGTGTCTTCACACTTTCAAAATTCCAGTTTGAAAATCTTTTCCAGCCCCGGTTTGTTTCGGTGATTATGCTAAAGGTTTATGTTTTAAAGATATTCTTTACTGGGTGTCACCTCAAAATTCAATTGAGAAATATCATTTATCGTTCCTCGTTTCAGAACATTGTTACTCCTCATAGCAAGGAAATTGTTCAGACCTGTCTATATCTAGGCCCAATTTCTCGCTATCTTTCTTTGTAGAAAGATATAAAAGAAGAAAGTAGATGAATTCTTAAAAACCTAATCTTTTTTAGCCGTGTCACTGAGTTATCCATGTATTCAGCCGGGAACGTATATGTGCAGTGCAAGCCATCTTTGCGTCACTAAGTCAATGCTATGCAACAAAGTGCGCGATTGCCCAATGGGAGATGATGAACCCAGTTCATGTTGTAAGTTTCAGTATGCGAGGTGTATGCTAAAATATAATTAATCATGTGGTGTATTAGCTTCATGGTTTAAGG
Organism: Mastigias papua; assembly: GCA_964019165.1. Classification (NCBI taxonomy): domain Eukaryota; kingdom Metazoa; phylum Cnidaria; class Scyphozoa; order Rhizostomeae; family Mastigiidae; genus Mastigias; species Mastigias papua. The sequence goes on along the minus strand of OZ025279.1, from coordinate 9,779,270 downwards.
TTGCACTAGCCACGTAAAGTAAAGAAGCAGGAGAGAGCATATTGATGTATGTTTTGTTCTTTTATTTTGTTATATGTTTGTATAAAACGCAGTGTTTGGAACGGGGCATTAATTCTTGGGGGGAGCTCCCCCGGGAGGGAGTGGAAGACATTCTCATATATTTGATGGAATTTTCGTCCCCCCTCTCAGATTTTTGTAAATATTTTGGTCTCCATTCCAGGACATGAGAAGAAGCTCCATACTCCTTCTTTTAAAATGCTCTTTATTTGTCACCCCCTCCCTTCCCTCTGAGTGCAGAATTTTAGTTCCCCCTCCTACATATCAAATACCCTCTCCCCTGGAAGAATTAATGACCCGTCCCTAATGTGTCAAAATAAGAGTATTAGGTTTAAAGCCTGATAGATTTAAGCCGACATAGATTTAAGCCTGGTTCACACTTATGAAGCTAGAGGCAAAGCAAGGGAAGTAAGTATTTGCAGAAGGGACTTGATTGTGAAAAGGCTCCTTTGAGCATGCGTGCTTCTCTTGCTCCAGCTCTTGCTTCACAAGTGAGAACCAGGCTTTAGAGAAAGAGTACATAATATATCTGGTTCATGACAACAGTTGTCATTAGTCTTTCATTTTGTTAAAGTTACAGGTCAACTAGTTGTGTGTACATCTTTTCAAATATTTGTGCATGTCTGCCTTGGGCTTTTCCACTTTATGTTTTAAGCCTCTTATTTTGTTCCAGATGTAAACGAGTGTTTAGACCATAATGGAGGATGCTCTCAGTTTTGTATCGATGATATAATAAGCTATACTTGTGCCTGTAGAGCTGGCTACAAGCTTGACACAGACCAGAAGACCTGCCTCGGTATGTATTGGTCCCAGAATGTATTGTGTCTTATCAAGTTTTAAGTAGGTATTTGGTTCAACTGGTTTATATCAGGACAGTGTATATATGTAGTAGCTAAAGTAAGTTGCATGTAAAGAATGATATAAGATAGAAGGAGAGGTGTTGTCTGTTAATGAATGGGATATAGCATTTGTTGCTTCTTTTTCGTGAATAGTCTAATTAGTTCTTAGCTTATATCAAACTAGTTTAGGCGTTCATTTACTTTTTATCGCCTTCTTTCTACCAGGGCCTGATGTTTTGTTAGTAGGCTATCTATAGCATTACACTTGGATAAGTTCGAAGGTAGTTGATTTATTGTTGGTATTAAGATTGTTGATAGTATCTGCTTTTTGATATAGGACCCGCCAGCTAGAAATTATCTAAAATTTTTCAGTCCCGACAGGTTTTTGTTTATTTAATTGTCTATTTGTTGACTTGTTTATTGTTTATTGCAGTTATTACATTTATGTTTAAAGGTATACATATATTGAACTTACATTGTTATCTTTTGAAATATTCCACTTTATAGACGTAGATGAATGCAAGAGTTACGGAAGGTGCGATCAAAAATGTCAGAATACGGTTGGCTCATATAAATGCTCCTGTGATAAGAGCTATAATCTACAATCTGATGGGAAGTCGTGCCTTGTCAAAGGTGAGCTAGAACTATTTTGTAGTTAGGGAATGATCACATTTTATCCAGTTTTCGCAACAGCTTTTTAGCAAGACTTCGCAGTTTTTCAAGATATATTTAGAAATCTTCAGGATGTGCATGAAAACACCTGGAAATACTTAAATTCTGCGGTAAGAATTTTTGCCAAGCCAGCTTCAACATGTTTTTAGCTTCAATGTGCACTAGCCACAAGAGTGCCATTAATTTGTTTAAAGGGGTTTAGAGGTGACACTTAGAATTTGATAATGTCAAACTTAGTTAACTGTTGTACTAGCAATCTATGGTCACTGTTAATGTATTACGGCAGACGGTGAGTAAATTACCGGTGTTTGGTAGGTGAGACGTAATTGCCGCCGTTTTATTTTCTTTATTGTACGGCTCCTTCAAAGAATCATGCATTTCAGGCAATACATTTTGAAACAACTTCACGCACCATTGTGTAGGTAGTTCCTGGTCATGCAGTGTACAGAAACGTGGACCCATACCCAAGACTATAGAAAACCATACGACATCACGGTCTGTGGAGTAAAGTTGTATCATAAGCTGTAAACAATGTCACCCCCTCCCCTTATTAGACCTTGTGAGACAAATAACTGGAAAGAATTTTTTTAAGAAATGCTAATGTGGATGCAAGTTGTTTTTTGAGATGTACTTAATTCAGTTCAAATTCATGTTCAGATGAGTATGGATTTTATATTCTGCTCTAGGAGATCGACCCACATTGGTTATTGCCAATCTAGTGGATATTTCGCAGTATAGTTTGGATGGAAAAGATAGCCGACTTGTATACGGTAACATGATTGGCAGAAGTCTCGCGGCAGATGTCAATCCACATGATGGCTACTTGTATTGGGCAGATTATGTGAAAAAGACCATCGCCCGTACTCCAATGAATGATGCAAAGAAATTTGTTGTGGTCGCAAACGACAATCTCACACATGCGGAAGGCATAGCTGTTGATTGGGTTGGAGAAAAGTTATACTGGACCAATTCTGGTACGTAGGATTTATGCTTTTATTGATGTTTTTGGGTGTTCTTTTTCTCTGTCTTGTTATCCAATGGGTGAGATGCGTTTACAAATATACCCGATAGTAAGCAAGACAATATGATGTTATTGAATCTTGCATTGTTTTGTTTTCAGACATTTCTACTGTGATTAATAAATCACTCAGACCAGTGAAGTATTGTGTTATGCTTATTGCCTTGTTGTACTTTCATGTAAAGACTGACACTAACCTTATTGTGCTGTTGAAGTATCTATTCTCAAATATCCTTACAAGGTGTTAGACCTGCCTTACTTTACATTTATCAATGAGAATGACGTCTTCTGTTGTAGACATCAAGCACGAGTCCTTAGACTACCCGCTCTGTCACGCACTTTATTTGAGTTGTTTGCAGTTGTTCTGTTCGTAGGGATTCTGTTCTGTTTTACCTAGCTGTTAGTAGATTTTCAACAAAGTGTTCCCCTATGTTACTCTTATAAAAACATGCCTAAGTACATTGCAATATTTGTATTAACGTGCAGCTTCACATCTAATTAATGTGATGGTATGTTGCAATCGCTTATTCTTATTATCTCTGCATTACAAATAAAGCCATATACATGTGTGTTTTGCTGTACTTTACCGTTGTTTGCAGTGGTTTTCGCGTGTTTATAAAGATTCTTTCAGGTGTTTATTAAAAGTTCATTCATTGCAGTACCTATGATAAGTACAGACGCTGTTTGGCATAATAGACTATTTCAAACGTTATTTGCATTGCACAATGTATGCTAGGAAATAGATTAAAACGAAGCTCAAATTGTTTTCTATATGATTAGTCACCGATTATGCATTGTGTGCAATTTTTGTCTGGCAGTGCATCGTTCTAGTAATCATAGTGTCCGGTTACGGTACACTTATCTCAATACTGTTCTGGTAGGACTGTAACTAGATGGTAGTGTTTAGTTTTTCCTAAGTTTACTTGTTCCTTTTGTGTTTGTTCTTGGTGAATTTATGAAATGTGTTTGGCTAAGAAAGATGTGAACTGATTCCTAGTAAACTTCTTTTCCTTCCTGTTTTGTGTAATCCACAGTAACGGAGAAAATACTTGCAAAGACGCCTTGTTGCAAATTATTTGGCACAAATGATCCAATCTGTGATGAGTCCGATTGCCGATATCCAGAATCCAGCTGTTTCCCTTTACTCCTACTTATTTAGTGCTGAATGCCTCGTAAAAGTCTGAAGGAAGGTGTTGTTGAGTCTCGAAGACTTTTTGGTATCCCAGAAGCTGTTTTATCTTAGCTAGAATTTTTGTATGCAATTTGTTCTTATTGTGGTGAAGAAGGAGGTGGCTCCATTGCATTAGAATGGTAGGAACTTTTTCTTTGCAAAAGAATCTTTCTTGAAGAGAAATCTGTACATGCGTACATGTTAGGCATACACACTGACGACACACACCGTACTCGTAGCAATTTGTCCATAATAGCATCTCTCAAAAAGAAAAACTGATGACGTTTTGGTTTTTTTAGAACGAGCTCCGTCACCCAAGATAAAACTTGATATAAAGAGCACTTAATGTTGAATCTTAGTCCCTAAAAGTGTTGTCATTGTAAATGTCCTACTTCACTTTTTCTTCTTTCTCTCTTCTCGTCTTGTTATCTTGTATCGAGTCCCTTAGTAACTCCGTAGAAGGCCTCACGTACAATCACTGCCAAAAGTCTTGGAATACTTGCATTACTTTTTGACTCGTAGAGCAATCTCCCCCTCTCCCCCCTCAGAACAATGTTGAATTAATCAGGAGTTACTCCCAGCAGACATGTCAATTTGCTCTCAAATAGCACTCTAGCAACTAAGCTTTTACCTCAACATTGGTTTAAGGGGGGAGGGGATCAGTAGCTGTCAAATTTGACCGGAAATTCACTATTGTCAAATAAACTTCATTGTTCAATAGGTGTTCCAAGGACTTTTGGCAGAGATTGTCTGACACAAATATGGTTGTAAGGGGAATTACATGATGGAAAAAATATGTACCATAGGGTTTTCCGTGGTCCTGATTTCAATGGTTTTGTTGCCAACTCCATATCTGTGATGGTTTAGGAGGTAGAGATAGTGACATGGGTCAATTTTGTGCTGTTTCTACCATGCCAGAAAGACTATCCGATTCTGAAGGCACATGAGTTCATACTTCAAGTTAATAAGCAAAACTGTGTTTTTTCCACTGAGAATAAAGTTGCTGTCTGAATTTTAGGCTAGTAAATGGACGTTTCACGTAAGGCATAACTGTCATTTGCGCGATAGCTTATTACTTATACGATCAAAATGGCAAAGTCTCAACTCGCTTATTTCTTGTATGACATAGACAACAAAGATGTCAGAAGAGTTGATCTAATTACTTATAGCAACACAACCATTTAGATGTTTCTGCTGAAGCAGTTTGATCTGGAGTCTATATATTGCATTAGCTGCACCCTCTGCTTACAAAAGTAACAAGTAACGCTATGTCGTCAAATCGAACAAAGGCAATAAAGTTCTGTAATATGCTCACCTGTTTAGAATATGGCGACCAATAAAAAGAAAAAGAACGCATTATGTTTAGATGTTAAGGCAGGGGGTAAGAGAGTAGGTCTTGCCTTTAAAAGAAGGTCCTGTTATTGGAGAATAGACCCAGTGGAGTTGGATTAGCAGATGCCTCCTTCAGGTGCTGGTGTTAGGCCTTGGCAAGGGTACTAATATTTGTGTCACCGGCCCTGTACACACTCCTCATACACAGCTAAAACGCCCGGCATACAGTTATATTCACTTTATCAACATGTATACCAAATCACTCCCTTGTATTGCTACGGGCTGCAGAAATAACAGCTAATAGCTTGAAATGATTTATGTGCTTGCCCGCTTGCTTCCGTGCTACAATAATGTATTGTAGCTTGCTGATAAAACTGTCCAATGCACTACACCAGAAAACGAGTCAAAACAAAGCTATTGAAGGCACTGGCAGCACACAAGTGTGTTGCTACAGTACGAGCACCGGTATCCCCTCTAAATTTCTGTAGGAGACGATCGGTTCGCTGACATTATCACTGTACGAAGGGCCTCCTACTTTCTCACCACTCTTTCAATTTCCAAGACCAAGAATCTCTCTCACTATGTGCTTATTGTCTAGCTCTTTGTTGCAGCTGCCATACACGTCACTTTTCGTAGTTCCTCCGTAGTAGTGATGGCCCGCAGTGCTTGTGCAATGGTAGCGAAACAGCGATTTGGCCACGGTTTACCATTACATTTCCAGCTTGTGTGACTCAGTATTAGGCGATATCGAAGAAATAGCCGCAGTAAAAGTGGTACACGGATAAGTACATTTGTAGGAATATGGAAAAGTACATTGATATTATCGAGAGGAGAGCAAAATCGAGGAAGTTGTCACGGTTTACCATTTTACGCAGATAAACATGAATAGGATTAGAATCATTTCTTGAAAAATGGTAAACCGTGCAGTTTTTCTCCTTTTTCTCAAAAAGGATATATCAATTTTGCACAGAACTTAATACAACAGTAGTACTTACTTATGTACCACTTTATGCAAAATTGGGAAGTTATAGCATAATTCCCCGTAGTTTTATAAAGCAATAATAAAATGGTAAACCGTGTGGTAAACCGTTGGAAACGAGTACAGAAATGCAATCCAATTCAATGCGGTGATTATAAATGTGCTTGAAACCGCTCTTGTGGATAGAATCTATCGCCGATTCCAGACTACGTTGATTATTTCGTTGTGTTAGAAGCATAATAACTACATTTCCTTAGATTTGTTCATTGATTCCACTTTTATGCTTGGTATGGCATTGGTGAACACGATCGCAAGCCAAGAACAGTGCATCAGTACTACACCCCCTCAACTGCGCCCTTACCCCGCACAATATCAAATTTTCAATATGACCAATGAGATCAGCGACATCGAAAACCCTATTGTATAACCGATAAAATTTTCAAAATGTAGCCTCCTAACAGAATTGGCTCAGACAATCACTGCCAAAAGTCTTGGAATACTTGCATTACTTTTTGACTCGTAGAGCAATCTCCCCCTCTCCCCCCTCAGAACAATGTTGAATTAATCAGGAGTTACTCCCAGCAGACATGTCAATTTGCTCTCAAATAGCACTCTAGCAACTAAGCTTTTACCTCAACATTGGTTTAAGGGGGGAGGGGATCAGTAGCTGTCAAATTTGACCGGAAATTCACTATTGTCAAATAAACTTCATTGTTCAATAGGTGTTCCAAGGACTTTTGGCAGAGATTGTACATAACTATGCAGGTACATACATTGCAGGGTAATTTGCTGGCAGCTAGACAGGCAGGTTTGAACCTCTTCTAAAGAAGCACTTATACTATCTTATATCCTCTTTCAACTTGCAGATCAACTTTCGTTATTTTCTCTGACAATTGCTTTTAGGTAAAAAGTCGATAGAAGTTTCAAATACGGATGGTACTCGTCGGAAGTCACTTTTCGATCTGGGATTGGATATGCCTCGTGGAATTGCTTTGCTGCCATCAAAAAGGTGCTTGTTGATGCTGTTGATTTGTATTTTAGATTCTACCAAGAGAATAGCCCTTCATTTGTCAGAATTGGTCTTCTTAGAGCTTAGTGTATGAACGATACATCAATAATGATATGTTGTGACTGTGTTTCTTTTATGCTACGTGTTGTGTATGCCTAGTGAAGTGTTCCTACAATAGTTTGAGTTGGCCCCAACATGTTATGTAATTTGAGTAGGTTTTTAGAGCTATTTTACCCCATATTTTCTAAAAGATGAGTATTTTGCTGCTTGTAAAATTGCTTTTTTACGTACTCGTAGGTGATACACGCATTTTTTCATAAGGAAACACTTGATACAGAACGCATTTATTAGGAACATACTTCTAGAAAGCCAATAATATCTGAGGAGCTTGAAACTTCTAAAGACAATGCCTCTAAGGAGCCTTTTCAAATTCAAACACTTTTATCACTGCAAACTACTGGATTCATTCATTGCTGACAGATATGTAGGAATTATATGTATTCCTTGTAGCAAGTGTTGCATGGAAGGATTTCTGTTCAGACTTACAATGTCTATAGCATCCTATCTTAGCACATAGCACTTGCAATGTCTTTGGCGCTAGATGTAGAGTTGGCACTAGGTGATTATAAGGAACTTTTAGTAATACAATATACGTTGAGAATAGGAACTGACTACGGTTCAAAGCTTTTTACATAAAGTATTTACAGAACGCTCGGACAATTTTTATCAGAGTTCCAACTTTTTTACCCACCCGTAATGACTGCATTTTGTTCAAGGTTGATGTTTTGGTCTGACTGGGGAAACAATCCAAAAATTGAAAGAGCTAGCATGGATGGGACGGATAGAAGGACTGTAATTGGATCTGAGCATGTGAAATGGCCTAATTCAGTGGCAGTTGATCAAGTTCTCGATCGTTTGTACTGGATCGATAGCGGAAAGAGGTACATCGGATCCAGCGATCTGGACGGCAAAGATTTGCGTAAGATTTTATTTTCACACACGAGAGAGTCATTCGGACTGGCCGTATTTGAAGGATTTGTCTACTGGACGCAAAAAAGAGGAGAAGTTTTTGCTGCCAACAAGTTTGATGGCAAAAGTAGGCGGAAGATAACGGGTGCATACTATTCACCATACTCGATCAGTGTCAATCACCCATTGGCTAAACCAGAAGGTTGGTAACGATTGGTTGTACATTTCTTGCACTTTCTGGGCTGTATAGCATAGTGGACAAATCTTGATTGGCTGTTAGCGCGATCCCCAATTGGGGAATCTTCTGCCTTATTGACCAATCAGAAGGCCAGAATCTCCAATTTGCACTTCTGGGCTGTATTAGAAATGCGTTAGAGTCTTCATCGCATTTATGTATTAACGATTCCGAATGATTAAATTCCATTCCCTTTTTGGTGGTAGATACCAACTTCTATGAATAGATAGCCCCCTTTTTACAGTTAAAAAACTAGTTAATGCTTGTATCACGAAACCAATATGTTGTATTACGTGCTTTCAGTCCTGTCTTTTCAATCTTTATCTCGAAACCAATACATCCTGTCACAGACTGGAATAACGATTTGCCGACTAGAAATAGAATATTGGGCCATGTCGCACCTCCAACACCCCCTGGTAAATTCCTCTCAGCCCATAGTCTTTTGGAAAAGTTATGTACCACTTGTTGGGCCTTAGGGGGGTGATACAAAATTTCATAGACGTATGACTATTTTGGTTCCATGTGAATCAAAGCTGTTCCATGCTGACTGAATCTAATTTCCAATACGACTTTAGGTGCAAACCCTTGTGGAGATGATAACGGTGGTTGTGATAACCTGTGTCTACTGAGTGCTACCAACGAAAATGGATTTGCCTGTGTGTAGAGCTTTCGCCATTTGTACATACGCTGCTGTTGTTAGGTAAGCACAGCATTAAAGTTTTTGTCTTGAAAAGTTTCCCAGCCAGTATTTTTTAGTAGTCACCTTGCAATTTTTTGTGATGCGAGATTGATAGCAGTATTAAATGTGGAGATTGCAAATGTGCAGTTTAAGTCTTTATGGGTGGGTAGCGTCTCGGATGACTTTTGGAAAATAGCTTTGCTTACTATACATATTTTAGTTCCTAGACCCCCTAGCCTCCCTGAAACTAACACAGCTCTAGAGAATCACCAGCAAAGCATCATCTCCATTGATGCAACCTTCCTCCTGATTTCTTTTTTTCTAGTACCATGCAAGTTCTATCTTAGTTATGAAATAAATTTTAAGCGAATCTCTTTCCTTTTCAGCTTTTACTGGCTGACTGAATCGCATAGCCATGAAAATGCTACTGTCTGTTTTGTCCACATTAGGCTTGGCAGCAAAATGCATTACATTTCCTTTCACCTTCATTATTAGTAGTCCTCACTCCCTAGTGTTTTGTAGCCTTCTTTAGAAAAGACTTCAGATTAACGTAGTTTTTGAAGAAGCTTGTTGAAAGTATTGGAGCTAAAAGATTCGTAATTTTTCGGGCATTTAAGATCTAAAAGTTTCTTATCGATTTCTTAATTTAAAGTGGGGTGAGATAAGATAAAAAAGATTCGTAATTTTTCGGGCATTTAAGATCTAAAAGTTTCGTATCGATTTCTTGATTTAAAGTGGAGCGAGATAAGATAATGATCTTAAATGTTCCCCATCACCAATTTCCAAAACATAATAGCTTGGCAGGGAGCAGGCTTGAATCCTGTGCCTTTAGGGGATGGAGTTACATGAAGTTGTCTTTCAAAAATTCATGTCCTAATAAGCGTAACTGACCAGTTTCTTGGTGTTGGAGCAAAGTAGCCCCCCCTCCAGATTCCTAGAATTTTGCCCTTTGTAATCCAGTTTGTTATATACCGGTTTCTTATAAACAATAGCTGTCCAAATATAGAATGTTATATATTTACTTATATCTCTTCATATTGTAAAAGGTTTGATTATCTTGTAGGTTTAGTTATTTAATGTCGTTTGAATTTGTACAATACCTGTATTGCATTACTGCGTCACCTACTGATGATGTTTCAAGTTCTTCAGTAAAAATTGCAACTGTTTGATGGATGAAGGATTATCAAACTGTTAAAATGCGAATGGACGTTAAAAATCAGGAACTGCGTTATTTTTTCACAGTTGATTCGTGTATAAATTGAGTTGTTATTCCTGGCAGTACGTAACATCCGTTGAAGCGCAGTTTAACTTATGCTGTTACATCGATTATAGCACTTTATGAATTGGTTTGCCAAATGTTGCTTGGAAAACGGAATATTTCTGAATTAAAATCTCATTACCTGAAATCTTTTGGTGGGGTCAAGTTGTTTTAACATATAGAAGAAATCTATATTATTTTGGACAGTAGGTTTCTTCATAAGGGGATTGGTTTGCAGTATATTGTAAAATGTGCATATTCTCCTCCAGTGTATTACGCATTTTTTCATATAAGAAACAAACTCTCTGCTTTCAACCTGGATGTTTCTGAATATTTTGTCTAATCCAGCAAAAACTTTACCTTTAAACATTTCTTAAAATTCTTTAAATTTTCTGTACCAATAAGTTAACTGTGAGAGGAGAAATGGAATCTTTAGTTAAAAACACTTGCAAGGCGGATACTGTTTAATTTTTTCCAGCCTAATAAAAAATTTAAAACTTCTCTTGCAAAAACAGTGTTTTCAAGTTGCTGTTGAAGCTCAGTCTGCCTGTTTCTCAAATGTTCCTTAATTTATGCCTGATTTAAGCCTCATGTTTCTCATATAGTTGCTTTTGTTATAAAAAGAACATGAACGTGTTAGATTTGCAAATTCCTTTTGTGGTTACTATAGCAGGCCTTCTGGCTTGCTAGCATTTGCACACTTGGTTACGCCCTCCACCAAATCCTATCTACTGTGCTTGCCATTGAGAGTGCCTAAACCAGTTCTTTCATAAATGAAAAATTTCTTGAACTCTTCAAACAACTATTGGAATATCATTTGAAAACTGATCATGTTAGATGTCACAAATTATTGATTCTCCTGAATCTACACTGCAAATGATTTCAAATTGTTTTTGAATGAAATTTGCAGGCAGATAGGAACTGTGCAAGCCCAGTAACAATTCTTTGCAAAATACTGGAGATGACGAGTAGAGCCACCTGGAACACATAAGGTGTGTACTGTCATTGGACGAAGAATCCCTTCGAGGAGTGGAATTTTTTACTTGTAATATGTTAAACATCTCCTCCACTAGAAACTTTGACGCACTGATTACCATGAGAATTTCCAGCTAAAGCAGACTGCAACATGAAGTAGTAGATCTATGTACAACCAAGCTCTCATGCTCACTTCAGTATTTCAGAAGCTCAATTCACAGTTTATCGTAAGACAAAGTCAGTTATGCCTACATTCGAGACTCCTTTGATAAGGTTGTGTTTATTTTAACGTGCAGTTCTGTCTACACAAAATATGCTGTGCAGAAGTCTTTTTATGCAGTTCTATAGAATAATTTATGCAGATTCCATTGCATCTATTTTGGAAGATTCCATTGGGGTTAAGTGTTTTATGTACGTGTTATTTGCCACAAGCATGGCAGTAGAGAATTGATAATTTCATTGCCTGCATATAAAATGCATTTTGCTTATACTTAGAAGGCGTGGAGGCTCACTTTCAGTATAGTGTTCGGGATCATAGTGTACAGCTCTAATTTCTCTGCAAAACCCTGCGGTCAGGGCGCTGAGTCTGGAGAACAGGGCAAACGCGACTGTTATTATTTTCTTATGGGAACTGTTTTGAATGCAGATACATACCGTAAATCCTCGAATTAGTCCCCTGGGGGCTTATTTATTTTTGATACCTTTTGAGTGGGGACGTATTGGAGATGGGGCTTATAAAGTTACTTGACTCGTGTTGCATATAAAGCTCATTATCAAACCTCTTTTTCTCCTTAATATTCAAAAGTACAGTCTGAATTTAAACATAAATCTTTGTCAAGGTCTTTATTGTCATGTGGGGTGGGGTGGGGTTTATTCGAGAGGGACTTAATATCAATTTCAAGTTGTAACTTGGAGCTTATTCGAGGGGAGAGGGCAAATGATGGATTTACAGTACATAACGCTTCAGAAATGAAGATATTCGTGGCTACGCCATTCAGTATAAAATTCTTGAACAGTAATAATATGATTCAAAGTCATTTTTCCTCATATTTTCTAACGTATTCACAAGATAGCCCAAAAGCATCATAGCAAAGAGGATGGGGAAGAAACAAGTACAACTTAGCTAACTCTTAGAGCATGTCATGGAATAAGTGACATTAACGTTCCCCAACTTACAAACAACACCGACACTATCAGAATTTAAGCTCTTGAAATCCAAGTAAACTTTATGCTGGACAGGGGAGCATATCGTGAAATTGTCTATTTGATACATTCGATGGAAGGCCCAGCTTGATTATGAATGTTGTTATAAGAACCACGACGAACCACATCGGACTCGAAAGCAGTTAAAAGTCGATTATATCATTTAGATTTTCATTTGTTGACGAATCCAAGCTGCACAAATTCGAGAGATTTTCGAGACTACCAGTCCCAACTTCATCATGTGGTTCGTCGTGCTTTTTAGAAGCAAATTTAAAAGTCTATTTGATAACTATTGATGTGCAATGATTAGCTTTGTCAAAGCTGTACGTAGTCAATCGCCCCAAATCGCTACTGAGCTTCCCCCTTTAGTACGCCCCCGTTATAGCCCCGTAATAGAACAAGTTGTTCTAGGCTGAAATCGAGGTTATAATAAAAGAGGTTGTAACATCGTGGGAAGACAATATGGCGAAAGGTGAAAAAAAATCCCCAAGAAGAAAGAGAGGTGCAACAAATGATAATGGTCAACACACTGCCCCTGAAACGAAGAAGATAAAGGTACCTAATTGTTTACAAATATTTGGGAAGTTCCCCCTTCACACAGCTGAGTAGATTGAAGCGCTTTTAACGTTGATAGCTGCTGATGATGCATGCAGACCACCACTGCGCTACACTTGACGTGTATTCGTAAAGGTGCCCGTTCGTACTCAATGCAGATAGGATATCCGACATACCCGGCGTGGATTACTCTCTTTCTAAGCGTACTGGTGTGTGGTATCAAAAAGTAAAAAATCTCACAGTTTGATTAGGTCATTGACATTATTGACTAGGTATTGTGTTTTGTTACTTTATAAATTGTGAGGAGCATAAGCATAGTAGGCATAGGATCTGGGAGGCCTGCAGCCTCCCAGTTGGCAAGAAATCTTTTTCGTTGGGGCAATTTCTTCAAAAAAAAACGATACTTTTTTCCAAAAATATCTCCAGCTCAAAAGGAATAAAGAACAACTCATTCGGAGAAAATATAAGTGAGCAGGGCATAAAGCCTCCCTACGCTCATGGTGAGGAGCAAGAGAGGATTGAAAGCAGTTTTCCTATACTAAAAGAGCTGGCATGATACAGATCTGTATCTATGCATCAGTTACCTGGAGAGCTGTGACACCTTCCCATTTGTTATCCTCCTACAGATATTGCTCTTCTCAAACTGAACATGTTCCTTAGTGAATTGAAAATGACCCTGTTTTTTTCCAAATGATGAGTAATCAATGTATGCAAATGATAATTTATGAGAAGGAAGCTCCCTCGAATCACGATTGGATTTGCTTGAATTTCTGTTGAAGTTATACAGCATTTAGAAAATAGCTTTTTAAGTGATGTTTGAACTGGACTTTTGATGAATAGGTTCTTATAGGTGTCAGTAGACCATTCCATAGTCTTGTCCCCATATTGGAATTGATCTTAGATCATACTGGAGAGTATTTTTATTGGTTAGAAACATATCACCATGTGCTGATTGCATTTGGCATGTTTTGCTACAATATCAAGTTTCTGTCAATTTGTCTGTTAACTCCAGCCTGGTGTCTCCTCATTTTTATCTGTGGCTTAACTTAGCTTATAGTTAAGGGCACGCTACAATGCTATAAATACACTACTTGCTTTGAACATATCTATTTTAATCCATGTGGCTCAGTGTTATTGACATTTATTGCTTTTCCATTTAACTGTCAACTGAGATCTTTACACATCATTTTAGAAATGGACAAATAAGCAAAGAGTTCTGGTTTTTTGCCAAAGAGGAATTGACCACAGGTAGAAAAAGTAACAATTTTATGCTTTTGTACAAATTAATAATTATGAAGTCAGCTTACTTTATGTCAATAGCAAGAGATGTCTTTTTTGTATAGTTAAATGTGGAATGTGATCTTACAAAATTATCAGGGTCTCCATTTTTGGTATTTTTTTAGATGTGGTGCTTTCTTCTACATAAAATACACAGGTTTATATGTTATGACCCAATCTCCCATATTTGCAACTGCTACAAAACTATTGGCAGTTTGCTAATGAAAAATTTAGTTTAAGTCTTGTATCCATGTCATTCTCAGGATTTTTTTGGTTTATTTTGAAGATTAGTTTCTGTCTTTTATTTTAGAGGAAGGCACTTAATGCTTGACCTGAGGAGCCTGTTGCCTCACTCAAGAGCTGGTGAGCTGAACATATTATAATTTCCTGCTCAGATTCAGATTTAAGTCCTTTTACCACTAGCAATCAAATGTGACTAGAGTAAATATAAGACTTTACGCTTTATTTTTCTGAGTGATGTTTATTCAACTGATTAGAAGTATGAGATGGAAAGCACAGCATCATACTAGGTTTTAAGACCAAAGGTTGTTTAAGGTACCATTATGTATCCTTTGATATTTTTGGTGTATGCCTATCTCTACCTTATAGAAATTGCAAAGAGAAGTGAATCATACTTCTGATCAATTTTTACCCAATTGATTAGTTGGTTTCAATTCTGATGTATTTAATGTCCAATGGAAGAAGATATAAACTATATGTCAATATAAATATATATATATGTATATATATATATATACAATCTAATCCTAAGCCACATCCACAACGTATATAAATAACATAAATAGAATAAACCACAAATATACTATCCTTTCAGTAAACATTTCAATTAGAATCTTCATCAGTACTAAACTTACAATAGCATTGGGCCTACTTGAATTACCTACATAACAATAGGGTCACAATTGATATATATATATATATATATATATATATATATATATATATATATATATATATATATATATATATATATATATATATATATATATATATATATATATATATATATATATATATATATATATATATATATATATATATATATATATATATATATATATATACTTTTCTTGGGTGGTGTAAAAATTGCAGTGGAGCTAGCAAGATGCTCCAGCCATGAAGCTACAATATGGTGCTTGTGACTCCTGAAAACTAATACAGCTTCTCCTGGGATTATGATTGTTGTACAACTGATTGCATGTTTTGGAGAAGTATGGTCTATGATCTAGCATAATACACTCCATCTCAGTGGCTTTTGAAATATCTTTTTGCAGATAATAAACTTGACAGAAAGGATGAAGTGAAAATTGTAAATGAAGTAAGGACTCATATCTTTCATTTTATTGAATCTATGATGAAAGATCTAGGCACATCCCCAGTTTATTATTCCATCCTTGACATTCTCTACAAAAATAACTCCAGCATATTTCTAAGCATACATACTTAATTTTCATTTGGAAGGGTAGTTACGTTTAAAGGAAACAATATATAGCTTTAAAGGAAGCAATCTGTACAGCACCAGTGCTGCAAAGTTCTGAGTGCTCTTTGTACAGATGCGCCGGTCGCTCTCCTCCCCAGCTCAACTTACAATTCTATAATTTGAACACAGTTTTGGTAAATAGTTGCAGACTCTCATTTCTGATGGATGACATTGTTTTTAGGTTTGTGAGATGAAAAATTGCAACAAATGCATTTTTTTCCAAATGAGGAAAAAGCAAGATCTTTTTATGTGGTAAATTCTAAAGTATTTTGTACATCATCTTAACCTTTGCTGTAACTTTGCATTATTATCTTGTTATAAGAACAATGTGTTACATAGGAGGTATATGGAGAGCTACCTCTCATTAGCAGGTCCTATATACATTGTGCTCATAAGCTTTGTTCATTTGCAATAAAGCCTAAATCTTAAGAGAGGAGCCACTATGCACTTGTGCCATTCATTGGGGGGGAGATGCAGGGTAGTCTTACCCCAACTGTAGTTAACATTCACAATTCTACAGGTAGTTTCATTGCAATGCACAGTTTCATATGCCCATATCCTTTAAGAGTTTTTAGACAAAGTCAAAGGAAGAATTTCAGCTTTTTGGATGTTTCTTCTTTCATTTTCTTCAACACTGCGAATTCCAGCTACATACCACACATTTTTATAAAAGATAATGGTATAAACTTTAATAATATGTAAAATAATATTTATTGTCTTGATATCATGTAGTGGCCTTATGCTTGACCTATACATCATTTTGTACTCTATGCTTAGTCTTATGCTTGACCTATACATCATTTTGTACTCTATGCTTAAGTCATTTCACTGGAGCCTCTGTCTTTTCAGGATGTCTTGCATTCCACATGGCCCCTCTGTGAAATTCCATGTGGAAAACAGTGAGTGTTGGACTATTTTTGTTTTCCCAAGAACCTTTTATCATAGTCTAGCAATATGGAACTTTTTGAACATCAATTTTATATGATTTGTTCAGAAAATTACATCTGGATTTGCAAATTTGTAGATTTAATCAGTTAGCCACAAAGTTGTACTGAGTTTGTAAATGCGTTATAGCTCTTATGAATATTCCTAGATTCACCAATTGCATACCTATTATTTGGTAGTTTTATTTGTAAAAAGTATTTAACATTTTGACTCTGAACTTCAAAATCACTCTCCTTTTCTCCCAGTTCATACCATGGATGAGTTGAAGCTAACTGGAAATTGTTTGAAAGGATCTCGTCCAATTTTATCATTTGATAAGGTGGGTTTAATGGTAGTCTTTCTTAACGCTTTGATTGGGAATATTAAAATATCTGATGTCCTGCTTTAGTGGAGCCTTTTCTTTGACAGCTTACTTTATGATTTATAATTACTTGATCCAAACCAGTTTCATATTTTTAGAAAGTAGTTACTTAATATTACAGTCATCTAAGCATTTGCAAGCTAGTTTTACTAAATCCTTATCAAGATACACGCAATCTCTTTAGTTCTTTGTACTATCTGATGATCATGCTTCGCAATAATAGTCAACATGAGGCATAACTGCACTTTGGTGTCGACAGGTAGTTTTATGTTTGTCTTGCTAAGGAGTGTCATGGATTACTTAATCTTTTCTTATTTTCATTGTGATTCTGTCCTCTAGAACTTTAGCGTATTCATTCCAATTGGGGCGTAGGCTGAGCCAAGCACCCAGATATTTCAATTTCCCATATTCCTGGAGTATTTCATCCCCAATCTGCCTTGAATACCTTCTTGATTAACCGTGCTATTTGTGAAGTCTTGTTGCATTTGGCACACTGGAAAGCTTAATTGTTGTTTCAGGCATTTGATGAAACAGCCCATAACAGACTCTTGATGGAAATGTTCACCCAAGTTTTCAGCACTCCAAACCTTCACCCAAAGAGCAAACCATTTTTCGATCATGTTTTCAATTTTTCTATTGTCGACAACAGAATCTGGTTCAGAAATTATCAGGTAACTCCTTTCCATTTCAGCATTACTTGTATCTCCTGCAAGAACTGAAACTTGTACTTTATCTTTAGGCCCGTATGAATACTTCGATTAATGAGTGTTTTGGTCGACTTTTTCACTACTTTTGGTAGGGTTGTTCTTTCATGTTTCTGTCTGTTATCAACTGCAGACGTATTTTAGTTCAGGTCCACCCTGAAGTAAGAGTAACCTCCACTTGCATTGAAGCTTGGAAATTCGGCAATATGGCCTCGTTGAAAATGTTGTGATTTTTGCCAGACGGAGTTCTCCCATCGATTTAGAAATAAACTTTCCTGTAGAGATTGTATCAGCAAATTGGAAGGGGGACAGATGAAGGCTATGCTTAAATAGTGTACCCCTAAAATTGTATTCATAGTATTCCAAACTTTTGTTTTGGCACTTATGAAAAAGTTAAAACCCCCAATACCAGACATAGTTAAAATCTCCGGTATCTTGTTGATGGTTAATGTTCACCCACCGTATAGCCCCAACCGTCTTACGAGTAAGTTGGAATTCGTTTACTTCTTAATCAATTCGTTACTAGTAGAAATTCGAGAGAATCACCTTAGGTCTATGCGGCTATGTTTGCTTCAACTGTGATAAAGTTGTTGTTGTTGTTAATGGTATTAATTCAAATTATTTCAAATCAAATTATTCAAATCAATCAAATCAATCAATCAATATAACATGGCGCATTTGTGAATAGGGATCTGCCGTTTCCTATCTAGAATAGGCCTATCTCTAGTTTTCAAGTGGCCATTTCCCTATAATCTTAAGGACATAGTCCTAAAAGTTCTTACCCCCCTCCCCCTTCACGACTGCTGGTGCTGTCTCTGGTTGATTTCCTTCTGTGGAAGTATGGAATTTATTTGAAAGTTGTCTTTGTTTGATTTCTACGGAATTTTAGAGCCAATTAGAGGTGAATTAAACATACAATGAAATGATGGAAATCTTGACGTAAAATCTTCATATCTACTTTTCCACTCGTTGACAGTGTTGTTCAGGGAAAGGAATATAGTTAGGGATCTGCTCAGGAATTTAGTTGTCATGGCAAGTTATTTTATTTCTTCTTAGCGACAGCATGTTTATTTGACCCTTAAATTTTTATCATTTTTATGTTGTATGTCATCGCTAAAATATAATAACACGACTGGATTTTTATAGAATTCTAGCCACAATTATTCCATTATCAATCCCGGTCGGTTAAATGCATTAACAACGTGCCTTCCTTATTGGATTGATGATCTGTTACACACACACACACGCACACACACACACACACACACACACACACACACACACACACACACACACACACACACACACACACACACACACACACACACACACACACACACACACACACACACACACACACACACACACACACACACGTGTGTGGTTTAGACAAAGTTGAATAGAGAGCAGGAAAAAGAGCATAGATTTAAATGTCTTTACGTATTTATTGTTATTCTGTTGAAGAATGTTTATCATTCATCTCTATTGATTTGTATGCGGTTTTACCACAATCAAGTATTTGCATTGTTGCTGTTTCTTTGTTAAACTTGCGATTTGAAGCTAGTGTTAGCGAATGTACGTAATTAAATGCTCGAATTGTGTGTGACGCACCGATGCGTTGGTTGATTTATGATCTTTGACAGTTGTATGTAATAGAGACCCCGTCTTAAATCCCACGAAATGAGGAAGATTCTGAGTTTTGCATCTTGACACTAAGCCTTGAATATAGATTTACTGTCAAGAGGCTAGGAATTGAAACCACCTAGGGCTTAGTACTATTCACAGCTATTGCATTTCCAGACACTTTACATCTAGGTTGGGTTTCTTTGCCTTATTTGTACTTTCGTTGCTTTGCGCAGCGATTGCTGTTTCGCATTTAATCTCACTGTACCCTTTCATTCACAGGTTGTCAGTCAAACGGATTTTTCGTTAACAGAAATAGGTAGGCGCCCTCGTACGAGTTTTGTATATTCTTACACATTTTTTGTCAGTTTTACCATGCCAATGATTTGAGTATGGTGAGTGGCAGTTAGAGCGCTTGATTGCTCTTTGGAACATGGATGGTTCGAGGCGAACCCTCGGACCACTGTTGTGATACTCGCCCACTATCCACCCAGCAGCAAATGGGTACCTTCGTGGCAACACTGGGGAGTTAGCAGGGGCGAGGAAAGGATGCGGCCACCCTATTTCACTATGCCGACGGTCCAGAATAAGTGCCGTGCCAGGCAGGCACTTCCGAACGTATGCAATCGTAAATGGGACTAACCATTACTTTAGTCTTTTATTGATCTGGTGTGATGTTTTAAAAGATTCTTGCAAGTATGGTTTCATGGTCATGTTTCTTTTTGGATTAAAGTTGGTCATTATCCGTTGTCTCTCGGACTTAATTGACTAATTTTGCAATATATCCCAACATTTGCATCAAGAGTTGTGATATTCGATGCAAATTTGTCAACAGACGATGTAGCTTTCATTAGCAGTTTCGTAGCTACTCTGCCAGTAATTTATCTTAATTTTTTGTTTCCAATCTGACTTAAGCACAGCACCTCTGGAAAGATAAGAGTTTTCTTGTTTATCTTGTTGGCTTGCTGGGAAAATACCTTTTAGGAGATGTATTTTTTAATGTTTCAAAAGTTTTTCTGTTGCATTATATATGTTTTGGACGATCTAGGGGATTCGCCTCTTTCTGAAGCCTTTGGAATTAATTGGTACGTCTTCAAGGACTATGTTCTCATGTCCTTGATACTTATATTTTAAATAGACAGGATATATGCTCCACTATTACCCTGAATCAATCGTTACGTTTTTCTTAAATGTTCGAAATGCTATTGGCTCCTAGAATTAGTGTTTGGTTTTCAAGATTAGGTTTTGATCTGGTAGCATGTTATATTTCCAAGAGTATCCATGTGAGGTCCCTTGTGGTGCAGACCTTGTATTGAACCTTCTCATTTCCCAATCATTATTTTATCCGTCAGTCTGCCAAGATAAGACAATTTGATCCAAACATCGAGTATGCTATCCGCTTTATAAGATAATATTATCGTTAAAATTCTTTCCCTATTCATAGGTCCAAGATTTGTCCTAAATCCTATTCGAATATTCAATGGTAGCTTCGGTGGCTCAACGATTTATGAGAATCCTCACTATCTTTCCCCTAATGAGGTTTGTACAAAATTAGAGCTACTCTTCTGATTAATCGAAATTATAGTCTTGAACGCTGGTTTTCAGGGCCGGACTCTTATCCACTCTTCCATATCATTAAGTCTATTTTCATTTCTTTGCTAAATAGGCTCTGATGATGGTAAGTATGTTTCTGTAATAATGGAAGCTTGTGTCATTGGTATGATAAAAACTTAAACTAAAGTGTCATTCCCTTTGGTATATTGACTACAAAAATTTCAAACTACAATGTAAAACTCTTTTATATATTTACAGCTTAACTAACGAAACTTTAACAATACTACTAATAATGAGTATTATTTTTATTGATAATTTATCAGGCAAATGTTTATACACGTTAAAGCTAGTTAACAGTTACTCCAGGTACTGTTATCGATATGCCATATTTTGATGTTAAGGAAGAATGAAATCTATGTTATGCAATGTAGAATGATTTTCAAAAGGTCCATGTATTTTTCGCATGTCAATAAGAAATTCCAAGGTATATAGCTTTAGTTATCGGTTGTTTATTGAGTCGAGAAGAGCCTTGTAACCTAAAGGACTTCTCGTGGCACCCGTTCTTAGCCTCACAATACACATTGTTGCTTTATTGCCTCTTGTGCCATAATTACCTCTTACATAAGCTAGTCTGGGTTTGCTGAGGTTAAACTAACCCAGGTTAGATTTATTAAGTGTGGCACAACGAAGCTAGCTTCAGCTTACATTTGTTTATCCTGACTTTCGAGGTGTTTGTAACCTGAGACACATACTATGGCACAAACTTGGGACGAATCCGGGCTAGTTTCTTGTTATTCTTTCACCAAGTTATGACAGAATTCAAGAAGTGGATTCGCCTTAACATAGCCGCCAAATGTTTGTTTGGTAGAGAGCTCCGATCCTGTCTATGTTCTCCCAGCCTACTTGACCAATCATCGTGCAGGGTTCCACAGCTAGATTTAGGCCCATTTTGCATGATGATTGGTCAATTAAGTTGAGAGAAAATAGACCTGATCAGAGCCTATAGCCAGACAAACATTTGGCGACTATACTATTTCCTTAACTTTTTTCTGGTGCAGTTTTCATAATAACATCGGCGTTCCACTTCGAGACCATATTGCACTTCTCTAACCTTTTCGATGTAGAGCCTTACATAGGGGACTCAAGACCTAGCCTGTGTTACAAAGGCATGTTTTCCCACAAGTGAAGGCTTGTACCTGTAGAAGTTTCCACACTAGTATTTCCGAATTTCATAACCTGAACTCAATTTACTTTTGCCATTGACGTCTCTCCCGGAACGTCAAACCAATCATATTAGACCCTTAGCACAGAGTCTCATATCCTCTTCATAAATGGCCAATGATTACTAGACGATTCATGTAATTTCAAGAACAATGCCTATTAATTGAATTTCCGTGTCAAATCCAAAGACTTTTGATGCATTCCATAGTTGGAGAATTCGCATTGTAGAACCCTGTTCAGAGTCATCCAGCACAATTTCATCCCACACCCTGAAAACAAAGGTTAGGTGACATATAGGGCATTTTTGACCACCTATGTTGGGTCATCCAACATTTACAACGATATTTGATGAATTTTGATCCAGTTTATAAACAGTTGTTGTTTTTAGAATGTTGGATGCATTTCACCACCCTATGTTTCATCTAACATTTTCAGAGTTGTATTTTGATCATGTTTGATCAAGTTTCATCAAGTTTGATAAAGACCGAAAACGAATGTTATGTTTTATAATCTAGTTACATTTGCACAAATATTTTCATGTTGGTTCGCTCATTGACATGTGAATTGTTAACTCTGATCGCAAATAATGAGTACCGTAAATCCTCAAATTAGCCCCATGGGGGCTTATTTTTTTTATGCTTTTTGGGTGGGGGCTTATTCGTGGGGGGACGTATAAAATTGTTTGACAAATGTTGTATAGAAGCTCATTGTCAAAGCTCCTTTTCTCTATAATATTTCAAGAATAGTCTAAATTTAAGCATTAGTCGTTATCAAAGGCTTCATCATCACCTGGGGTGGGGGCTTATTCAAGGGGGGCTTATTAGCAATTTGAAATTCTAGCATGGGGGCTTATTCGAGGGAGAGCTTATTCGAGGGGGGCTAATTGGAGGATTTACGGTAGGTGATATGATCAGTGTTGCAAATGCTTCTCTGCACAGGCGATATGAGAAAGGCTTTGGGTGAACATGTTGGATAGATTGCTGGATGGGTAGGACCATTGTTCTAAGTTATCGACGGGCTTTGGGAAATTTGGATTTAAATGTTGGATAAAACGTTAGCAGGGTTGCCATCGGCTCTGGAGGTCCTAGAATTTTTCTGAAAGTGTTCTTCAACATGCCGCTTTTTCAAGATTTGGTTAGGAATAGCTCTTGAATTTGAAAATTTTCGATATGCTGAGTTTTTGCTGTCCTCTTTTTCTGATTGCTCTGGATAGTTCATAGAAAGATTGAGATTTCTCAAAATGATTTATTATGTTTAAACTAACCAAGTTTATAGTCATATTAGTAAAGATTTTTAGTATTGTTGACATTTTAACAGTTGACATTTGATCTCACTCACAGTAATGGCTGGAAATTTTTTACACCCATCTGTGCTTCAATTTTGAATTTTCTCGAAATTCTTGAAGTGTTTTAGAAATTGTCTGGAATTGTTCTTGCATTTTTTAAAATTTTGGTGGTCACCGTGGTTGCATGCGATATGACTGCGTTCAGGTGCAGCAAGTATGTTGAAAAGTACGGTAGACATCAGAAAAATATTCTTGTGGCATACGAGGCATTCATGCTTACCTAGGGTGCAGTCAATTGTAACTCGATAAACTCGGCAAATGGTCGAATTGGAAGAGAAAAGTACGTAGAAGAACTGCGGGACCAGAAATAGAGGAAATTACAGGACTGCTATTTAGCAGACACTATAGGCGGAGCCCGAAAGAAAGTTTCCTAGGACTGCACCCACGTGCTACAAAAAAGCTTTTTGCTTTACGATACTTCCATGCTTTTGTTCTTTCTGCGAGAAAATTTCTTAGGTGCAGTGCCCGCTTATTCTTACGCAACTAATTTTCATCTTCGAGACCACTATTCCTTAGGCTCTGTTTTACAGCTGTTTTTGTGGATTAGACACCTTTTGTAGGAAAACCTGATTTTTCTCTGAGCCTCAATATTCTTAAAAATTTTTAGTTTAAGCCTAAGAATAGTCTTATATTATCGTTAATTTTTTTCGATTTTGAGCATTGATACTCATATAGCCAGTATTCTTATAATAAAGAGTTTATATGGGACTCTCTTTGTTATAAAGAGTGTATATGGGCGAGTGGCCAAGTGGTTAGAGCGCTTGACTGCTGAGCAAAACATCGATGGTTCGAACCGAACCCTCGGATCATAGTTGGTATGCTCGCTCACTGTTCACCCAGCAGCAAATGGGTACCTGGTGGCAACACTGGTGAAGTTAAAGGCGGCGAGGAAAGGAAATGGCCACCTTACCTCACTATGCCGGCGGCTCAGGATAAGTGTCCCTCTAGCGGGCACTCCCCAACGTACGGAAACGTACATGGGACTCACCTTTACCTTTTTACCTATGGGACACTACCTGAAGAACTTCTGAGTCTCATTGTAGCATAGTGACTACATAACCGAATAAGCGAAGCTCACACTCGTTTGTTTTCTAGAGAAGATTCCAATAGGCAAAATATTTAACCTGTGATGCATCTTAAACTTTGCAATAGTCTTGAATTATTCTTAAATTTCAGCGATTTGGAGCCTTGATATTCTTATACACTAAATTATTATAAAAAGAGTGTGTACACGTTTTTTCTATGAAACAAATCACCAACAACCATGAAGCTCAAATTAGGCATATATTGAGAAACATTTAGGAAATACTGTAGGCTGAACTTCATAAGTAAACTTGACAGACTGTTTTACCGAGAAACCTTCTTGTTGAACAGGACACAAACTCACCTTTCAAGATAATTCACTTTGTACACACTATTGCAATAAGTTTTTTGTTCATGAAATCAATTCATAAACTGAATTTTAAGAATTTTCAAGAAGAACTTTGAGAATTTTGAGTAGTATTTACGAAATATTTAAGACTGGATTTAGCAAATAGTAGGAAGCATCCAGGCTGAAAGCAGAAAGTTTGTTTCTTATATAAAAGGCGTGTAGGCTATTTGTCTGTGCTAGGTGTAATTCTCATTTAGGCAGTTCGCGTTTTCTGCTGTAAGTATTTGCAAAAGAACAATTATAATTATCACTGTAAAGACATTTCTTTTCTGATGGATGCCAAAGTACACAGAACAGGCGAGAGTAAAAAGCTATTTATCTCCATGATGAACTGCCATGATGTAAAGATGCTCTTGTCGTACACGTTTCTTTTTTGGAACAAGAACCTCGGATCGGCATCTAGTACTAAAAGTTTCCTAATATGGCATGCAAATTTCGATGTATTATTACTAAAAATTTCTTAATTTGGCATGTACTAAAAGTTTCCTAATATGGCATGCAAATTTCGATGTATTATTACTAAAAATTTCTTAATTTGGCATGAAAATTTAACATTTTAATACTATTAGCTTCTTGAATTTGGCCTGAAAATTTCGACATTTTAGTAATAAAAGTTTCTTGATTGGTTTCTTATTTTCCAGACCTAAAAATATCCTTATTTTTTAAGTTGATTATTTCGGATGGATACAGATCCATAGATAGATATCACGAAAAAGCCCAAACAAATCGAAATTAAAAGTTGCAATCTTTTCCAAACAAAAGTCAAACAAACTAAGACTTGAAGAAACTGTGGACAAAAGAGTTCACTATCGATAGTATTAAGTTTCTTGATTTTTTTGAGCATCTTGCTAGAGTTTATTAAATTTTTGGCCAGCCTATAAATAGTTTCTTATAATCAGTTTCTTATAAAATATAAAATGTGTATTCATGTCAGTTGACCACACAGGGAATCTAGTACCATATTCAAACATATTTTTGTCCTGAATTAGCATTGTCTCTGACGCAGGTAGCCAACGCAATGCCAACAGCATCTGCGCTTCACTAACCAAAATCATGCCACCATAGCCATAACAGTTTTATTAGGCGTGTGATTCACGGTGAAATATCGAAATAGAGGTACATAAATGGCCTAGTCAATGAGCAAATAACAGTAAAATAGTGTAGATAGCGGCTATTGTCGTCACAGAGCAGCTGAATAAATTGCGCTAAAGCAAAATCATTCGTGTCTCGAAAAAACTATTGGCGTCTTTCATTTCATGGTCCTCAAAAGGCACGTGTCGTGACTTACTTCATTCAGTCATGTGATTTAATCTTTGAAGGACAGTTTTTAGTTTGTACTTGCGTGCTTTGAATAGCTACTTATGGGATTGGGTGCGTTTGAGATTGTGTATCGACTGGGACGTCCGCTAGCACTGTTATCATGAGAGTGCCTTACGCTCTCTAAGATTTAAAGACCATAATTACCTAATTACCGATCAGATGGTAGGAACAATAGAACGCAAACCCAAGGAAGGAAAGTATCTCTGTGTATAACTTAATGAACATTGAAGTTACACTGGTCTTTATAAGAACGCACTTTTAAAGAACACAGAGGCCCTATTTGCCAAAGAGATAAGAACACTGCTGGAACATGGTCAATGTTTATAGATGGGAATTGTCATCAACGCTTTTTATAAGAATATAGTCTATAAGAATATCAAGGCTAAATAAGGCTATAATTTATGAATAATTGAAGAATATTCTTAGGCTCAAGAACATAAAAATTTAAAGAATATTAAAGCTCAGCGAAATATTAGGTAGGCATATTCGTATTTTGAAAAAGAGTGTTAATACTCAACTCCTCATATTCTCTTGGCAAACAAATTGTAACTGTTCTGTAACTGTCTGCTTGCCGATTGTCTTGGAAACTGTATTTTGCATGTAGTTTCTGAAACATTTGCAAGAAATCACTTTTAAGAAAGATGAGGAAAGTTTTCAGAAACTTTCAGACTACAATTATCAAAAAAATAATGAACATCGAGCCAAAAAAAGTTTAACTAAACACCCAGAATCAGTTGAATCACCTCAGAAAGTTAGTTGATATTAATATATAGTCGTAATGGGGTGGAATGGTGGGTAGGTATCAAGGCTGTTCTATTTAGCGTACAAGATTATCAGATTAGCGAGGTATTTATGAAACATTTGGATGGAAAATTGCATCAGATACATATTAGAACCTCTGAATCTTCATAGTTATAAGTTAGCCTATTTGTGTTGCAAAAATGTTAAGATTCTCCATGAGGATTTGATAGTTTAGATTCATGTGACGATTTAAGTGTTAATTCTGTTGCGCCCTCCCAGTTTCTTGTACAATGAAAGTAGCTGTTCTGTAATTAGCATTTTCAAAGAATCATTAAGAAGGAGTTCACTGCGGATTACAAAACCAAGCCCGTGATTTTACCACTGTTGTGATTTACCGACATCCTTTGTTCTCCGATTAGAGTTAATACAGTTCTACCTACTCCAAAGTCAAATCACGAGAGTTCACTTAAGATACCCTAGGTCGAATGTTATCTGGTCTTGTCTGCGCAAGTCGTGACATCCAGTACCAGAAACTGATCTTCTGACGATACTTCTTTTGATGAATTAACCTTTTTATTGTTGTCATAACTAGCAAGAGACAATTTTTCACTTTTCACGGACTTGTAATGTTGTCCAAATGTCCAATCCACCATGCCGTGTCTGGTGTCCGTGGTAATTGAAGAATCATTCCATACAGAGATAAGAGACAGATTTTCATAGTGAAATACCGATCTTCAGAGTGAATGTTCTCTGGTAGTTATTACCAGTAGACGACACTAGAATTTTTGTAGAGATCTGTATAAGAATGATTTTTTTTAACTTTCAAGACAACTCTCACTTGCACTTTCCCCATGTGTAGGCTTAGATCAAAGTAGGGTCTATCATGTGACATTAAAATGTGTCTTTGAATTTAACTTTTTACTAAAGTTGTTATATTGACGCAAGCCAGTAGTCAATAAAATACTTTGTAGCATCAATGCCACTTTTTGAGTTACTTCTATTTTTATGTGTCGATTACATTGCACTAGATTGCTTTGTAATGTGAACGTTATATTTACGCTGCGAAGTCTGTATTGTTTTACTGCATAGTATAAATTAAATTAATTATTAGTTATTTTAAGCTAACTCCGAGCAATATGAACTCATCAAAAGAGTCAGATCTGGCTCACGAGCTGTAGGTCCCTGACCACTGCATTGGAAGTATTGTTCTGCGTCTCGTTAATTTTTGGGGCTTAAGAGCGAAATTTCCTGTCAATTTTCCTTACAGCCTCCCAGAAATTGTAGTTTTGGTGTAAAATTTCTGACAAAGCAGCAAATAGATTACCCCCCCCCCCCTGCGCTCCCCAGTCATTGTACGACTGCTCGTTTCGTGCGCTTGCCATCTCTAGTCAAGTACCAAGTGCCTCTCCGTACTACAATTACTCAAGATGCAAAAAACAGTTTTAACTGAATTCATCGGATTTTGATTGTCTTTACTTCAAGTTCATCATGTTTATATATATTTAACTTGCTGTTCGAAATAAGAGCTCATTTTCAGTTCAAATTGTTATTGTCGTCTGTTTTATTCAAAATTGGCTTATGCCTAAGTAGCTATAGAATAAAAGCTAATTCAAGCTTACTGCGAAGTAAAGTTGTTAAGATAGCATAGAAATCTAATATACATAATAATTATGTATATATTAATACATATAAACAGATTTTCACAAAGTTTGTAGGTATTTTCATTATTTACAGGTTTTCCTTTTCAGTGTCTACAGTTCAACGCATTTATCCTTTCAAAAACCAGACCTGAGCCACTAAAACAATTTGTATTAGTTCTGCATACCTCTCCTTTCGAAGTTCCAAAGTTCGTAGCAGATGAGAAAGTGTTTTGAGCATAGGGAGCACATTGATAAACTCTAAAGAAATAGAGATTACTTATATCGAATCAGATAGAATGCTCTTAGCTTCAAAACTCGTAGGGTTTATCCGTATTGCGAGACTGTCACGCATTTTACTCAAAGCCACGTGGTTACTCTTTTATGTTATCAAAGCTGAGGATTTTTGTATCACTTACATGAAATGTCGTACAATTTAATCCCAAGGACTAGTTTGAAATATCAGTAATTATTCGTACGTATTTCTGCCCTACCGAATTACAAGAAATACGTATGAAATAATTATATGCTTATGATTTCACCAGCGTTGTATGAATAAGCCTCGGCGCTAGGCTACGGGGCTGTATGGGAATCAAAAGGAATTTGAGAAGCCACGTAGCCTAGCGCAGGCATCCGAGCATTCTTGCACAAGTTTTTCTCGCAATTCTCTTCGATTTGCACAATGCAAAGCCGAAGGTCACGTGCTCCATCACAGAGGCCTATGATGTCACCTGCTCATGACCCTATGCGAGCTTTTTTCATCTTTGCTCATCCAAAATGCAGATCATGCAGCTTTCATGGGGGCACAGCGTTAGTTTTTCCAAGGCTAATCTGCAACTTTCCAAGAACAGCATGTATATTATAATCTATTAATCTATTAGTAAAAGATATGTGCAAACTAGCAAAATAAATGCAAAAAGTATTTGGACGAAAGTGATTGTTTTCTACGGGAGTTTCCTTTGCAACACCCTAGGTGACATTGTAAGATTACACAGAAATTGTACTAATGGTGCTCGACTCCTTCGTGCTCTTTCCGAAAGTGAGTTACATTTACATAATCAGTGAACCGTTCTCCAAAACTCCTCTAAATCCAATAATTTTAGACGTCATTTGAACATAACTTCTTATAAAATTAAGCAATAGGCTACGACCATCGATACTCACAAAGGTCTTCCATTTCTACCTCATTAGGCTCTCTTATTCCCTCACACGAAAATTTAGTTAAAATTTTGAGCTTCTCTTTTCTAAAATTCAACAATTCTATCCATTCTCTTCCCTGAGATAGTATTATGTATTATTTTTGTATATGCATGCAAGCCATTTATGCACATAGTGCTCATTTGCTAGTGTAGGTTTTTATTTATGTGGAAAGTCATTCAATTCAATTCAATCATTGCATAGTTTGAGTGCTCTTATGATTCTTCTGACGGAATTTTTGAAGAATTTTCTTACCTAGGCTGCGTTTA
The DNA here is from genome assembly GCA_964019165.1 of Mastigias papua. NCBI lineage: Eukaryota > Metazoa > Cnidaria > Scyphozoa > Rhizostomeae > Mastigiidae > Mastigias > Mastigias papua. Next base: position 9,749,191 of record OZ025279.1, on the reverse strand, counting down.
CACGGGAACGATTCCAAATGGAACCGTACCAAAAAAGGTACGGATAGGCTTTGCGTTTACACTGGAACTGATGGAACCGTTCCAAACAGAACTGCTAGCCGTACCCAAGCGGGTCCACCTAGAAAGTAGGTCCCGTTTGGAACCGTACCAAAAAGTTCTCGTGCAAACACCCAGAACGGTTCTCATCAGGTACGCTTAGAAATGAGGCAATGGGAGATCATTTGTAGGCTATAAATGTGGAACCACCCATGCGTGAATGTATGGAAAGAAACGGTTCTGCACAGAACGGTTCCAAGACAGCGTGTAAACGGGAATCCTAACCGTACCTCTACGGAATGGTTCCATATAGAACCGTTCCAAAGTCCTCGTGTAAACGCAGCCCTAGTGAGAATTGATGTTGCAAGGTTAGACTTGGAGCTGCCTGCTCCATTATATTTTAGTGTCATATTGGAAACTGGCATCTCTCAAATTTTTCTTGGTAGACTTCTTCTCTAGTCATCCAGAAATAATCCTTCTTAACCCTTTTATTTTCTCAAATAGCTGTCCTTTTCTACTGCAGCAGTTAGTCATGCCCATTTTTCCGCTGAACCTTCAACCGCAGCATGCAAAGTTGAATTTTTTATGGTAACCAGCATACCAACTGTGGAAGGCAAAATTTAGATTACCAGCTCCTAACTTGCACTGGTTTTTTAGCATCGTAGGAGACTAAAGAAGGTGGCTGCACGGAAGTACTTGCAACGTCAGAAGGCCAATGAAAAGTTGGAACTTCGAAGAAGTGAAATGGGACTGCCTGTGCATGAACTTGACACAATATTCCACACCGTAACCGAGGCTGATGTACTAGCTGCTGGTAGAGGATGAAAATCGCTTTTTAATACGGTAAATAGTGATAAGACGTTTATAGCTCTTGAGGAACTATTAAGGTATTGTAGAGGATTATGGCAATAGCCAGTAGATCTTTAACTTGATTGCAAGTTCATAGGGACGGCATAACCGTTATTATATCTGATTGAAAAGTATGACAGGTTCAGTCCAGTCCTTTTTTTATGTCTAAAGAATAAGTGGCAACGCGTAGGGCGTAGATAATACCTTTGTATAGAAAAGACTACTGTCGTTTTCTTTGCCCCGTGTCTAATCGTTGCTGTGTTGAGTGAGATTAAGTCAAAAAATGGTTTTGCATTGCTTTAAGTCAGAAAGGGTCAATGACAGTTTGTAGGGAACCGTTGGGGAGGGGATAGTTGTCACTTGGAACAAATTGTTTGACATGTTGGCATAAAGTGAGACTGTTCCGTGAACTAAACTATATATGGCGGACAATTCTATTTTACAACAGTCTGCAGATCCACCACCGATGTCCTCTTCCCGAAAAAAGAATTCGCAGAAATCCGCCACTGTGGAGGGTTGCTGAAATCAGTGTTGACAAATGCACCAAAAAGTCACTGCTCTAGACATTTGCACGGATTTGAGAGAAGCTTTCTGGAAATCATTCATTCAGATCATGCGTGTAGATTAGAAGTGTAGCACCCTAAGTCTTTACATAGCGTTGTTGTTTAGGTAAATCGAGATTTTCCTTATCAAAGTTTTTGCGTAGTGTATGAGCTTTGAGATTTCTATTTGAAATCTTAGTATCAAATATTACTTGAGGTTTTCCTGGTTCTTAGCAGTGGTTGCGGGATGGGGGAACAAGCAGTGCCTTTCCACTTAAGTATTATATGGCCCACTCATACTGCGCATATTGACTGAAGAAAGAAATCGGGAAAGGGGGTAATGGTCTCGAATGTAGGAAAAGACCTACTATCTCAAGGATCTAGTAGGATGTTTTAGTATTGCTGCTAGAGGACGTAATATCTTTAGGTGCAGAAGACAGGACATCTAAAGATGTAGAAAATGGAGCATCTAGAAATGTGGGAGACAGTACAACTATAACTGTAGAAGATGGAACATGTAAAGATGTAGAAAATGGAACATCTATCTAGAGATGCAGAAGATAGGACAACTGAAGTTGTAGAATGACGGAACAACTAAAGTGTAGAAGACGAGACATTAATTTAGCAATGAAGTCACATTTCTTGCTTTTTTGTGGGAATTCTTCAAAAACAAGTATAGAGGAAGCACTTTTGACCTTTCGCCCCCCCCCCTCATATTTGGATGTCGATATGGCTGATAGCTTTTTCGGATATCAACGGAATGGCTTGGGACCTGTATGAGTATTTTGTTTTCTTGGAGGGCTATTCAAGCTTAAAATGTTTTCCTAGATCAAGACAAAATAGCAAATAAGAGTTTTTGTTATTAAATGAGAATATCGGCTTATGAATATCAATAAATACAGAATACTGTCCCCTTATATCTTCTGTGGGGTCTAGAAAGCTTGGGGCCCCTATGAGTTGTGCTATCCTAAACCCATGTTGGTTGTGCAACTGCATTTGCTTGTACTGAAAGTAATGGTTTAGGTGGTGGGCCCCGGAACCCCCCCCCCCCAGCTCTACACTACTGGTGCAGATGGATTTCCTTTTCAACTATGTGTTTTTGATGCATTCTAGTTGTATTCGACTGGCAAGCATGCACCCCTCCCCCAGTTATCTCATCCCATTTCATTCTTTTTTGACGGTAGCCCCGTCAGTCAAAGTAGATTTGCTTTCCAGATCGATTTTTCGGGGTTGGAGAAGGACATTTCCAAGAAGGTATTTAATCTTTTGTTATTTCATATCATTGTTCGTTGCACACTTTTGTTGCATTTTTATTTGATCATTGTCGTACTTCAGAGTTTGCCCAAATTGGACATGATCCTCAAGAGGGTGTGACCAATTAAGTTTCCTCCCCTAGTTTGTGGTGGCTGGTACCGCCCCTATGTGCATAACATCCATTGTATCGACAATATTTCATCCTTAATCTATTCAAAGTCTTTGTCATTTGTTTTCAGTATGCAGATTATCACTAATCCAGAACTAGGACCCAAGCCTTGGAATGCTGAGTTTTATGTATATATAATTGAGTAGAAAAATAATTACATGTTTAACAGCCACTGCGGAAGTTTGTATCCCATCATGCAGGAGTAGACGTGTATGACCCACTACAAAATAGGTTTGTTAGTTCTGGATATAGAGCATTTATGTAAATCACTAGGGAGCCTATCCGTCATTAAGCGATGACCTTTCATTCCAATACAAATTTACTATAGGACAAGACTGTTCGTGTATAATGTGTCTCATGGAGGTAGGTCACGCTCAATACTCTCCTGGACACTTTAGGAAGTTATCGAGGTGGTAATGCGCATTTACTTTTTGAACCTGCCCAATAACATTTTTCATGTATTCTTTTGTTGTTTTCATACCAATCATAAGTTTCATGTTATATATATATATATATATATATATATATATATATATATATATATATATATATATATATATATATATATATATATATATATATATATATATATATATATATATATATATATATACTACAGACTTTACGCAAAGTTTCGCCATTCATGGCTCATCAGTGCAGCTCAGTTGAGCGTGAATGTAGTCGAATGCCATAATTCAACCACCTACCGAGAGTGTTCAAACTAACGTAGTGGTAAGTTTTATTTTTATGTATATATATATATATATATATATATATATATATATATATATATATATATATATATATATATATATATATATATATATATATATATATATATATATATATATATATATATATAAGAACTCATAACATCTCATTTATCGTTATATATTTGTGCGTGCGTGCGTGCGTGCGTGCGTGCGTGCGTGCGTGCGTGCGTGCGTGCGTGCGTGCGTGCGTGCGTGCGTGCGTGCGTGCGTGCGTGCGTGCGTGCGTGCGTGCGTGCGTGCGTGTGTGTGTGTGTGTGTGTGTGTGTGTGTGTGTGTGTGTGTGTTCAGAAGCATTTAAGAAATATAGGCAGATTGATTTCAAAGGTAAATTTGACAAATCTGTTTTTGCGCGAAAATTCTGTATCAAACTGGAAAAAACTACGAACAAAATAAGTCCCTCAAATGTCCTTAACTAAACACTTTGTAAATGTTCATTCGATTTGATTATTTAGTGCAAGAAAATTGTTTGACGGCAACTTGGTCTCCTGAGAAACGAAAAAACAACGTGGCTATTGGTAGTGAAAAGAACAGTTTCAATACAGTGCTTTCATGTCTATTGTTACTTTTTGTGAATTTTCAGCTCCTGTCATATCACAATCCTCCCTAATCTTGGTTGCCCATCGTGGGAATCCAACAGCCCTTTGTACTTCAAATTTTCGTTTAATGCGTGGTTGGCGTCGACGTTTTATTGGTTTCTTGGTTTCAAGCATAATTATTGTCTTCCTAAAGCCAACGAGATATGTAGCAAACAGAGCTAGACTTTGCCTTCCCGTTCGAGACACTCGAGTGGAGTATGTGAATCTCGTGAGAGGAAAAATTGTCTATGATCTTTCATTTTCTCTGTCAGAGGAGGTAAATGCTGAAGCTGACTGGGTCTGCCTAGGCTCCGCAGAACTTTAACCTCGTTTCCATTTTGTTTGTATACACACATTAACTTGCACAGTTTTATTTATACGAATACCTAATGTTTCGCGGAGCCTTAGTATTCTTTTAAAACTTTTTCTTTCGAGTCTAGGATTATTCTTAATTTATTCTTAAATTAACGATTTTCAGTTTTAATACTGGTATTGACTATATTCTTATAGTAAAACGTCAGTAACTGACACTCCTGATAAGTTGCTTAATCCCATGACCAGAAAAGTAAAACTCATACTCCTCTTGTTTTTTAAAGAAAACGCAAATAGCCATAGTATCTAAACCTTGATTAGGTTTGACCCTTGCATTATTCTTGAATTAGTCTGAAGTGTCAGCGATTTTGAGCCTTAATACTCTTACAGACTATATTTTCGCATAAAAAGTCTGCAGCTGAAGGCCTTGTTATTAAAGTTCCTTATTTTGACCTGTTTTCACTTTCACTAAATTACTAGCGTATCCGGTCCTTCATTTGTATCCGCGCATTTAGTACTAAAGATATTGTAAGTGTTAACCCCTGGTCAATCGATCCAAAATTTCACCCCAACATTTCATCCAACATTTGATGTTACGTGTTTGATGATATTCAGTCTAGGTGTCAACTTGAAAGCAATAGAAATGCTGTATAAAGTGTTGGCTCGTTTTTGATCCTGAACAAATTCCACCCAACATCGCTGAACACATTCTTGAGTGATTGAACATGGTGGTCAAACAATCCTCCTCTTCACTGAACTTAGATGTTCAGTGAATGTTGGGTGAAATGTTCGGTTGTTTGAACTGGGCTTTACGTGTTAATACATAACACTAAGGGCATTAACAGTTTCAACGCCGTCCTTCTATGAGACACTTGCTTCAAAGATTGCATACAACTCATCTCAATTTGGTTGCTTAATTTTATATTTTTTGCAGTGATACACGCTTTTTTTATAAGGAACCTAGCTTAAGGCCTAGTTCTAAAAGTTCCTTATTTTCCGACCTCTTTTTATCAAATTCTAGTACTAAAAGTTCCTTAATAGTTCCTTAATTTTCACTGCACATAGAGTGCCACAAAATGGCACAGACACTAGAAAAGCATTGAAATTCTGAATTTTACCTTTAATTATGACTGGAACTCAACCTCAAAAGCACACATGCGTCAGGAAATAAGTATTATATATGCAAAAGCATAATTTCAATCAAGAAGTATCATGTCTACTCCATTGATATCATCCAATATAATGTAATCTTCACTTGCATCTGAGTACAGCACTCGGAATTCGAAAATGAAAAGTTCCTAAGGGATTTTTCCTTTAGTAGCATAAGTTCTTTAAATATTTCGGCCTTCTACATTTAGGTTCCTTATAAAGTGGTTCCTTATAAAAAAAACGTGTGGTAGTATTGAAATACTCCTTATGAATTTGATCTCAAGTTGTATCTACAAGTTCCTTAAATATTTGGTTGACTACATATAGATATGTAGTTTCTTATAACAAAAATAAGGCGTAAATCTTTCATTGCATGGATAGTTTTGGCTTGTACAGTAAAAGTCAGAATCCATTGTAATATTAACCACATACTGAACGCATCTTTCATAGACACTTTCTCCATATGCTAACCGGGAAGCTAAGAGGAGTCTCCAAATGGTTTGGCTATCGTACGAGCGGCCGCCCAACCAATCGCATGACTACTGAAGAGAGCTATCGTTCGATTTTCAACATCAATTATGCATGTAATCTTTTGTTGAAATATGTTGCAATAAAAACTTGACTTGATTGCATTGCAATACATGCACCTGCTGTAGTTGTAAGTTTAAAAGAACGATTGCAAGTAGGGAAGTGACGTCGCTGGATAACACAACTCGGCTTTCCACCTTCCTTGTTTGGAGTTCCAATAGATTTTGGCTCTTGGTTGAATTCTGGGGAAATTTTTGTTGTCATCCTTCAACATGATACAACAAATAAGGGCATTTGTGATCCCTGTACCCCCGTGGTAAAAACACAATTTTTTATATAGCTCACAGTCGTTGTAAATGCAATTTACAATGTAGAGCTACCAGGCGACCACTGATCTCTTTGGTCTTTGAAATCATGAGTTGTCATATGTATTCTGCAAGGATTATCATCCTGCAATAATATTTCTCTGTCGGCGAATACTTTACTTAAAGTTTTATTATAAGGAACCACCTTATATGGGGCCTGCTAAAAGAGTTTAGACAAAAATGGAGAATTATGGATTCCGTTCATTCAATTCATTGCTGTTAAATTCGAATGAATTATGTGCAAGTATTTCATAGAGGTTCCCATTGAAACTCAGAATGTTTATAGTGTCATAGTATCCTGTCTTAGGCCGTATTTACATAAGCAATTTTCTATTATAATTCTCTATAACTGGTTCCCTTGCTCGTGTACACGAGCATCAAGTCTTCTATAATAAGTGTTCAATGAAAACAGAAAATTGCTCATGTAAATGGGCAACACATTTCTATGACAATACTTCGTCATTGGTGTTTGCTGTCTACTTTTGCTGATGTAATTTTTCTCTGGAAAAGATTGATTTGTTCAAAATGGCGCCCGATTCCCCTTCCACGGAACCCTTTATGGCTCCTTTTCTTTTCTTTTTGTAATTTAAGTCTTACTTTCTGCATTTTAAGACAAAAGTAGAGATTCATGATCTCTACGTCACATGACAGACACCACGGAAAGGAAAGAAAGGACTGGCTGTGGTTCTGATACACAGTCAACACTCAGGCTTTTCAGTACGCTTCTAGCATTGCTAACAACATGCTACATACAGTTTATCTATTTGTCATATCTCTTGACAGTTTCAATAAACGTTTTTTTAGGTTTTTTTAAAAGAAAGTGGTTGTACTGCTTAACAAATCTGAAATTCCAATCTTCTCACAAAGAGGCGTTCTTTCTTTTGTTTAAATTTGCATGGATATCTGGACTGGACAAAGAACTCTACATTGACATGTGCCTTGCATGCAGTGACACATTAGTTTGGCTTATCGATCAGCGTTGGAAAATTGGGATCGAACAGCAGTTGCTGACAACTATAAACAGTTTTGGTAAACTTTCAAGCAATTACTCCATGTGGACTTGTCAACAGCTCTAGACGTCTCACTGGTCGAATTTACTTCCACGTCAAATTCTAAAGCACCTTCCGGTTGCAATCTGTTGTACCTCAAGGGAGTGCAGCTATATTAAAAATGGTTAATTTGGAGGTGTAAGAAGTAGTTCCCCCATTTTTTCCAAAATTTGTCCTTGAGATTCGTGCCCGAAAATCGACATGAAATGAATGGTTGCATTTTCAATGTTTAGAAGATAATTTTGATGTGCACCCATTTAGATTTAATGACACTGACCTTCATCAGCATTGAAGACGCACTTAATCAATACATACGCTATTTTATTTATCAATATTGAGTAGACAACTGCTTATTCAAAAATATCGGCAAGCTGACGTCCCTATCCCTCTCCGCCTCCAGCATTTCCTGACTATGACCGGGCCCCAGGCTATCTTTCCGCTGTTAGACACCTGTTGACACTATTTCACTTGTCAATGTCTTCTTGTGTCAAGGCACGGCGGCGCGAAATAGAAAGTGGGACACACATCAGCTTTTCGTTTCTAGCGCCACCCCTGAGCTACGTCTAGGAAGTGATGGGGTAGAAAAATCGCCGGATGGCAAAAAGTGGAGGGCTGAAGACCGTTCAATTATTGAAAAACCAATAGCACTTGTTCACCAAAAAACCAGTAGTACTTGTTCACTCATCACAAGATTTTCACTTGAGTATCCAGCTTCCACCGTATCAAATGATCACGACTGTCCATCTGATGCTAATTCTGAATCAACTATTTAGAGTGTAAAACCTGACAAGTGACTCTTACTATTGTTCGGGAACAATGTTACTACCGCCACATTCTCACCTCTATCTTCACATTTCCTTCTGTTTTCTTCCAAAAGCCTAAGTGTTTTTGAAGTTACTACCTTCCGAGTGGCAGCTCTGCTCTGGATTAAGCACCCCATTCAAAACGTAGAACTTCATCCATGCATTTCAACTGAGGGATGCCGGAGCACGGGGGCGAGGGGGGACAGCCCCCCTGCCCTTGGATAGCGGGGGACAGATGGGGCAAAAAGTGCCCTTCATATGCTGTTTATCTCTAGGCTTTTTCTTCTCTTCTCTGCTTATATTTGCTGTTCTCTCAAGCTCTTGAATAAGAGTAATGTTTATGAAAAGCAAAACATAAATTAAAATTCTGATGTCACTATGACATTATTATTAGTACAAGTGCCTTTTGTGATCCCCTTTTTGAATTTTGCCAAATTCACTGTACAATAGATCCAGTTGTCATTTAAAGCCCAAGGATTATAAAGGGAACGCTTCAGTTCAAAACCAGGGGTGATGTCGAAGGGGGCTCAGGCGGCGTCTCCTTGTTAACATCAAAAATCATTTTGGAGACGAAGCCCCCACCCCATACTGCAATGATCTTGTCTTTCATTCAAAGCTTCCCCACTGTCCATTTCAAGTTTAAAAGGTATTGTTATCGAAGATCTTGATGTTTGTTATAAGAACAATTTTCTAAGAACACGAGCCTCAAAGTTGATGAGAAATTAGGAAGAAATTAAGAACAAGCTGCGGCTGAAGCGCTATCGTACAATGATTTGAAACTGATATAAACTTTTTGAGTTCTTTATGATTGAATACCTTGACGCCGAAAAGTGATTAAATGAAGTGATTAGAAGAGGTGATAAACAGGCCCGTAGCCAGCTTGAATTCAAAAGGGGGGCACAGCCAATATACGTAATACGTATTTTTATATAATTCATGTCTTTCGGGGAGGCATACAGTCAAATTTCACAAGTCCAGGGGCTTGCCCCCAGGCCCCTCTTGGCTACGGGCTTGGTGATTAAAAGAATTGTATATGACTGTTTGTTTTTAGAAGGCTGTAAATTGTTGGTTACACTGTTTAGCTTGACTATACTAAACTGTCATATTTGTATCTTTGAGGAAAAAATGGTTGTGGTCCCAGCAAGACACACTCTTTCCTGACATTGCATTTGGAGAGGTCCCCTTGTAAAACATCCTAGAAATCGCCCATGTTTAAAACCAAACTGTTAACTTATTCCCATTTCAATACACGCTATGTAGCTATCTGATAAAGACCAATGCTTTGATTGAGAACCCATTCATATTTCATATGCCCCTTTGTACATTACAGATGTTGATCAAACTCCTACCTGCTAGCATGAGTCATCCAATAAGAGTGAAGGTTAGTTTCATACAGTTCCAAACATTGGAGAATGCCTTTTAGCGAGGATACTTACTTATGCTCTCTCTAATAACTTGCAGACATTTAGAATGATTTTTATTCGACATAAAACCGAGGTCTTATATTGACGAAGTCTAAAAGACAGGTCTTCAAGAGCCAGTGGTTGCTCCCCGATTTAATCTTGGGAAAGTTTCGCGGTAAATCCTTAAATTGATGCAACTAGCAATACTCTTGTCAGAGAAGTGCACTTTTCATCCCCTTGCAGTCTTGGAAAAGGCAGAGGGGCGAATTCTCCTGCATCACATCTCAGGGGTTCCCTTTTGATGTAAACTAAAAATACAATTTATAAAACGAGTTAGAATTTTGCTGAGGCCTGCATTCAACATAAAACATGTTTATTTGTTATTGTATTTTATTAAAGATGTATGTATTCCTCCGTTTCTGTTTGCCAGAATAGGAATCTTGCAGCTAATAATATTCTTGGACCATTTTGATGACTTAGGATCGTCCTTCCATCAAGGTCTGAAGGCGTGGGCATCGTGAATGTGCACGGACTACAAATCAGTTGGATTTTAAAGTGGAACTCAGCTGCAACAAACATAACTGGGAATGAACATAACCTTTTTACCTTCTGTGAGACAACTTGGGCTACGGGGAGTGGCATTCACCATCCGTAATTTTACGCTGCGGTGGAAATTCTTGTCAATGGGCTAGGTGTATCCCTGTGGTCTTACGATAGCCTGATTGAATTCAACCAATCAAATGCAAGGATTTTGAACTTTCTGTCGACTTGAACGTGTTTAAACCTTTCATTATTAATCAAGTCACCGTTCGCTGCATACGGGCAAGAATATATTTGTAGTAACCTGAAGTTCTCGCACGGACAGCTCTCCGATATAGTAATAACAGCTCAGTACCGTGTTATTTGTCAAGGAAATCATGGATTCCATCTGGATGCGGCTGCTCATTGCGATACTTCAATTCACATATTTTGCTCGAGTTGGTAGGTAAATTTTATTTGATTTGTTGTGAGGTTGCTTCAGTGGGCATACGCTCTTAACCATGTAATAGCCCCTAAATAAATATGTTTCAACGTTGATGAGTGCGGGAATCTAGCAGAATGAAAATGCTATTGATACACATAAGTGCCTTGTTATATTAGAATCACGGGGATATAATTCTCGATATGTTCAACTAGTTAGTAATTTGGCCTCGTTGTTAAGAAGTTTAGCAGTGTTGTTCATCATGTAACAGTGGTCATTGCACATATCCTTAGTTCTTTCCTAGAGCACCGAAAGCTGTTTAAGACTCGCCCCAAACGTTCATAGTACTAACACTCAAAAGCTGAGAATGCTTATTGTTTTGAGTTCTTTCCAATTTTACGAACTCGTGCTGTTCGTGTCCTTGTGATGATGCTTCATTACCAGCCAGTGATACTATTCCCATTCAAATCAAAACACATTTCATTTGTCTCAGAACTAGTTCTATGATTTAAACCATGTAACTGAACGCCGAACGCTGAAATGGTCTGGATAAAAACGTCGGCGAAGTAGGGTGGTTTCCACATTATCGAAATTGTAAATAATAGGTAACAGGGTTGCATTGAGCTAAATTGGTGGCATGTTGCTTTTCTTCAAATGAAGTTTCAAACTTTCTAGAATATGAAGAGAAAATGTGAAATGTCTCCATGAACAAGTGCATAACCATTTTCATATTAATCCCTTTGAATGTGTTAGAATTCTATGTATATTTTTCTCACCACAGATTCTCTTGCATGCGACAGTAATGAAATACAGTGCAGGAATGGAGCATGTATTTCCTTATCTTGGAAATGCGACGGGGAAGATGATTGTGGCGACAATTCAGATGAGGATACTTGTCGTAAGTCACCCAGTAAGAGATATTAGACTTTTTCAAGTGTGGCGTGGTTTGGTGTGACATATTTTGAGCTTTCATAATCATTACAATATGTTTTTGAATGGGAATATCCCAAAAGTATTCGTGAGATTCAGTATCACAACTAGGTAAACAGAAGTCCCGTGTCAGGCGGTTTGACTTCCTCCATTTTACGGTCAGTGGTTCCTAGTTGCATTCAGCAGACAATCGAGTATATTTGTACTCCTTGATAGTTCGAATGCGAACGTCAACGCTAGGGGAAGTAAAGGAGACTGATGATTTTGTCGTGAATTATCTCGCACTGAGGAAGTTGTTTTTATTTGATACTCTTGTGAGCAATTCAAGCCGCCCATCACAGATGAATGAAATTCAACACCTTTGGTGTCGGGGGGTGTGACTGAAGAGTTGAGCCCTTGGAATATATTTGTGGTCGTATTAGTTCTGTAAATGGTAGTACATGTTAGATACGCACTAGTTGTTTATTCGTTGGGATGGGAACACAATAGCCATGATAGACTGGTGTGGTTTCACTCTTGTTTCGTTTCAATAGGACTAGCCGATGGTTTGGCTTCGAGATTCAACGAATTCCTCGGTTCTTAGTTTGAATGTTTTCTGTTTTTCCCATCCGAATCGCCGCTTAACAAAGTGTTGGGTAACTAGTCTCCGTTTCAGTCAATGAATCGTCGTTTCTAACTACGAGTATTTCTCTGCATGCCAGCCGTGGCTCTCCATTCAATGTTTTGTTGAATCAGAGGCGTGTCGTGGGTTTGATTAACCACGTTTCTTTTGTTATTGATCTGAGTATTTGCCGGTACAGGACGAATTCGCAATTTGATTGGCTATGAGGCACAGTAACGTGATCGGAATCTTCATTTTGATTGGAGTACATTCATCGACTGACTCTCTGTTTTTGAAGCGGGTAATCAGCTTTGTCTGTGGTTAAGTCACAGGGGATCCATATACTTAGAAATAGAATACTTTGAAGTCACAAGAAGTGTAATGTCTTACGTGTAGATGGTGATAAAGAAACTCTCCGAAGACCTATGTTATCCACATCTTTATCACAAAATGTACGCTTTTCGTTATTCATTTGGGAGTTCCCAACATTTTGTCTGGCGCTCTTCCAATTTTCAGTACGTCAGACCTTGTATGGTATTTCCTGATAGAATTTCTTCGGACAATTCATTGTGGTCTGCTGTATCATGCTTCCCACATGAATGTTGCTTATATTGGGTTACCGTTCGTCGCGGATAGTTCTGTTGGGGAGGGTGGTGTCCTATGGGGGAAGCAGTCAAAGACATTTCCAGATTATCAGTTGTAATTATCACAATTGCTTAGGTCTCAGAAATTCAATAGTGAACTTTTTTAAATTTTTAGCATTTGAGGATTACTTTCTTATACACGTTGTTTTATTTATGAAGAACCTTAGCTCAAGGCCTAGTTCCAAAAGTTCCTTATTTTTGGACCTCCAATGGTCAAATAGTAGTAAGCAAAGTTCCTTAACAGTTCCTTAATTTTCAGCTCACAATTAGTGCCATAAAAATTTTACAGATGCATGTATAGCATTGAAATCCTGAATTTTGCCTTTAATTTTGACTGTAACATAACATCAGTGAAAAATGAAGGACTTACCATAAGCATAGCAAACAATCTATGCTGGTTTTGGCCACTGATGAATAGAATGAGCTTCCTAATTCTTGATTCCTTGTGGTTATTAAAATTCTTCAAATTGAATAGTTCCTTAATGAATTTTCCTTTAGTAGTATAAGTTCTTTAAATATTGTGGCATTCTATATGTAGGTTCCTTATAAGGTGGTTCCTTGTAAAAGAAGTGTGTAAACCACCTTTGTATACACACCTTTATTTATATGAATACCCAATGCTTTTGCTGAGCCTGAATGACCTTAAAATTTGTGGATTTTGAGCTGAAGAGTATTCCTACATCATTTTTAAATTTCAATGATTTTGAGCCTTGATATTCTTAGACTACATTGTGCACTTGTTTCAGGAACAACAAAGCATACACAAGAACACATCTGTCAAAAAAATCTCCACCCCCACTGATTCCAGGTTGAATAATGGGTGTCAATAATCAGTAATTTCTGTTTTATTAGATTCCCCTCCCCCCTTTGTACTCAGACGTCCTTTGTGAATGGCCCCTTAGGTGCTTACAGCATTAAATTTTATGTGTATGTATGTACACATGGTTGCCACAGTACCTGGAAAAGTTGGGGAAATCAATTGAAAAGGCATATAAGTAGAAGTCAGGGAAAAGTCAGGGAATAATTTTCAGTTACTATTTGTCTTAATGATCTGGATATCACAATCTGATAGTGTGTTAATCTTAATAGTGTGGACACCTATCCATCACGCTTGTCATACTTGATGGGTGTAGCCCACTACAGCCTCCCCAATCTGTGGTGGCTGGCACTGCCTTTGTCAGTCATGGAAATATCAATGAATTTTGCTTTTCATTTTTTGTGGCAACCATGGTATTTTCTAGTGAAAAAAGGTTTGTAGAATGGCATATAATGCAACAGGTCATCCTAGAGAGGGCAATCAAAGGGATGGAAGAGTTTCTAGTAGGCATATCCCCCCTTGGAGACCTTGCTAGTCACTGGCTGTCATCTTCAACTGATTTGTGTTATTACTCTCATAGCTAAAAAGGATTGTGTGGACTCGGATTTTGCATGCAAAAATGGCAGGTGCATACCAAAAGTATGGACATGTGATAAAGCAGATGATTGTGGAGATAACAGTGATGAAAGTACAGTTGATGGTGCTATGTGTCGTAAGTGTGATAGTAGAATGTATTGCTATTTTTCCCATAGCACCTCCAGGATGCTGAAGTGACCTGGGATACAAAATAGAACTTTGTGAAGTTGCTGTTGATGCAGCTTTATTGATATGTAGAAGGCCCCATACTTGAGTAAGGTAGCCCTGTTATGTCTGTTATGTATTAGACACAGTCAGTTGCAGGTAAAGTTGGGCTGAGGTAAGCCCTGATTTCCATATAATCACAAGGACAATGGATTATAAGAACTGATAATTTATCTTTGCATATCACAAAAGTTTTGGTTTTAATAGTGATTTTGAAATGAGATTAGTGGTTTTGTCAAGACTGAAGTAAATGTTTTTGGTCATTGGTGCAACGCAAAAGTGTCACATTGAATTGTGGGGATTTTACTTATAGTATGACCATTTGTGATAGGCCTGACGACCACTTACAAGTGTTTGAGAGATTTATTGCATTACAGGATATAAACTCCCTGAAAGTATATGAAAATCAGGCTAAGTAGGTTTGATCACAGCTAAGTTTTGCACTGGCAGAGTGAATTTGACTGGAAGTCACCTGATTTCAACTAAAGGGCAGTTAATCATAGCAGATCAAACCAGTCTGTTTTACAAATTTCTGTTGTTGAAATTATATTTCTGCTATTTTCTCTTATAGCAACACCAACCTGCCCACCAACAGACTTTCAATGTAATGTGACAAAAGTGTGTCTTAAGAATGCAGTTAGATGCGATGGTCGCAAAGATTGTGGACTTAATGACAATTCTGATGAAGAAGGCTGTGGTAAATTGACCGTTTTGTTCTCACTAAAGGGATATGCAATTTCTAGTGCATTTGTGTGTTACAGACATGCACACAAACACACACTAGGCCTTTGCATTTGATATGGTCAATTGCCCCTTGCCCATGTAAATGTTCTCATAGACATATTTGCATGGGTGTGTCATTTCTCTTGCAAGTATGTGGTTTTGTCCAAAGATGATCATAAGGAAAAGCTGTTTAGTGTAATTTTAGAAGGAATTTGAATCTAACTTAAACTGTTAAGCATGCATTTAACAGACTGAGTAATATGCTAATAGGAAGTACCTCTCAGCAAAGTGCATGCTGATGGAACATAATTTCATCATAAGTAACAACAGCAACAAAAATTAAACTGTCTATATGAAAAGTACCTAGTATTTACACCTAAGGAAAGACACATAACATCAGTGGCAGTAGTACTTTGCTTGGGTAGCAACTGCCTCCCAAACCAGTAGCACACAAACAGAGTGTGTGCGTGTGTGTGTTGCTGTAACTTTAATCATCATGTTGCAATTTGCATTTGATCAAAATCAATATTTTTCACTTAAGAAAAGTTGGTCTTAAATTGTGTGCAATTTTCTGATATATGCGAGTCTAGTTAGTTATTGCTCATGAGATTTGGCAAGTATGGTGTTTAACTCCCTTGCATATCTGTATTAAAGCTATGTGTTGCATAACATTCAGGAATTCTAAATACTTTTAGAGGCCATGTTGTATCTTCATTTTTATTGACATATATGCTGCAGGGCTTTCACGCTCTGAAATTGAGGCGCGCGACCAGAAACTCGCGTTAACAGAGTGGGGCGAGCGATTGAAAATTATTTGAGAACACGACATAGCGAAGGTTTTTGTTTTGAAAAATGGAACTCAACAGCGTTTCCCTTTCATTTTTCTACACGCAAGCCATAGCCTAGTGTTTTAACTATCGTAAAGATATCCTGTAATTATCTAGTTTGGAAAATATTACGTGGCTTTAAAGGACCTACATTCATTTTTGCTCTATAAGTATATCCTTCAAGCATTGAACTTCAAATGATAACAGGATTTGGCACTGATAGAAAAAATTGGCTCTTATTTCAAGCGATAAATGTACTTAATCAAAATAATGTTATCAGCCCATGTTAAATGTTTCAAATAGAAGTAGCAAAATTCCACGTTGCCTTGTCTGCTAAAGTTAAAGTTTGGATTCAAAAAGGCCAAGTTCCTCAATTTCATCAATATCACTGTCTGACTCTGATCAATCGTCTGATAAGGGAGCATCAATTTCTGTTGAAGTTTGAATGCCTGGAAGATTATTTATTTTCACTCACCTTTTCGACTTGAGGAACGTATCGAGAGCTCTCTCAGTGATTTCTTCCCTCTTGTCTTTACTCAAAAAAGAGTGATTTCCATATACTATCAAGTCGTCATTGAGGGTACTGTGTGACATAGAGAGGCCTGTGTCAGAGAGTATGTTGCTCACGGTGCTAAGAGAGTATGTTGCTCATGGTGCTAAAAGCTCTCTCAACCTTTGAATTTGAGCATATGAAGGGTTTCAGTGATTTGAAAATGTAAGCGGGGGTTTTAATGCTGTTCAGAAAAGTTATAGAGAAACAAGCGAAGAGAGCGTTAGAAAATGGAAACGAAGAAGCACCCCCGACTTACCAACAAATAAGAAATGACAAACATGTGTCAGTCCACTAAAAATCAATACGTTTCGAAAAGGAGTTTCTCAAGTAGGCGAGCCTACTACTCAGCAATGGTTCATAACGATTGTCGGATTCCTGATGTCGCTCTTCACAAGGAAATGTTTATTACTGGGCACGTGCCTGCGCGCGCTATCGCTCGCCCCCCACTGACACCCCTGTGCTGCATTCATTTATCTTTCATGTCTGATATGTACACATGGAGTGTATGAAACTGATAGAACATTCCGTGTTGTACAATTGGATGTGGAGTTTTCGGCACTTATGTCTCTATCTGATAGTAAGCCAATCCTAATAGTTAAAAATGTATCTGCAAGATCCTTGCCCTTTTGTTATTAAGTTGACTTAGAAATCCAGATTTTGATATGAATTTCTTTGTTTGTTCAGAACCAACTTGCAAAACAAATGAATTCAAGTGTGGAGATGGTAAATGTATTGATGCTAAGTTCAGGTGCAACAGGATTGCAGAATGCAGCGATGGTAGTGATGAAAAAAGTTGCAGTAAGTTTTCAATTATGCTTCAAAGTTGAATATTATTTATAACTTTTGACTTTCCTTCTCTCACTTACTTTTTTCCTTCTCTCACTTACTTTTTCTCCTGAAATTTGCGATTTGGTTTTGGATGAAATTTTATGAGCTCACAGTTTCTTAGGACAGTGGGAACCTTCATGGAGGATATTACATAGTTTTGGCTTGTGGTTAGCTTTAGGCATTAGTCTGTTTATTATAGATTGTGTATCATAGATTTTGGGATCATCTTTGTTTCTTTATTGGTGCCATACCTTCTTAAGAGTTGTGGCTTCTTGAAAGATTAGACTTCGATTATATCTTCCTAATAAACAAGCAGATATGCTTGTATAATAGGTTTTGATTTCATCTTGAGATTCTTAAGTGATAAGATTTCTTGGTGATTTATTGGCTAGTAATTCAATATATTGTTTTTGCCCTGTCACTCATAGAGTAGAGATGCATAACATTGCAAAGCAAACTTTTGAAACTTGTTATTTTGTCTGCTTCAGATTGAATGAGAATGTTGTGTTGAAATTTCATGTATGCTTTCTTGTATAATTAGACCTTCAACCATGTCAAGCAACACATTTTAAATGCAACAACAGCGGTCACTGCATTGAGAAGTATTTACAGTGTGATGGACGCAGAGACTGCCTGGATGGATCAGATGAATTGAACTGTCAGACAAGTATGTCAGTTCTATAGATTTCATGATTTTGCAAAGCATGTTCATTCTCGATATTCTATTGAGTTCTTCAGTGAAAATGCTCTTGTGTTTTTTGCTCCCTTGCTAGTTATTGACAGTGATAAAATATGTGATCTGTAGGCCTAATACAGGTTCTCATGTCTGAGTAGACTGTCCAGCCATCAGCTGTGTATGTATGTATGTATATGATTATTTAAACTGGATAACACTGTACAATTTAAAATTGATATAAATAGTGGTCCAGCTTGTAAAATAAATAAATAAATAGATAAATAAATAAATAAATATGTAGATAAATAAATATTACAAGCTATTGATAAAAAACTAGATTGATTAAGGTTGCAATAATAGATTAAGGTTGCAGCATGAGCAGTGGCTAATATCTCCCCAAATAGTAAGTAGATACCTGATGACAGCTATTTGGAGAATTGGGGCAATACCCTATAGCTGATGACACAGTGCAAACCTTCTCTCCAATATACTTTCTCAGTGTATTATAAGTTGTTGGCCAATCCAACTTAGCCTTTTTTTGTTGCAGAAGTTTCTTGTTACATATCATTTTACTGTAATCCATGGCTTTTTTTGCTATAAACTTTTATTTTTATAAGCAACCTCTCTCAGCTACAGAAAAAACAACAGCTGCACAGACGACACCCTTCAAAGCTGTATCAACAACTCCAAAGCCATGTATGTTCAATCATTTTCGATGTACAAAGACCAAAAAGTGTGTGCATAACTCATGGCTGTGTGATGGTGAGCCGGACTGTGCTGATGGGGAGGATGAGTCAAGAGAAGTATGTGATAAACGAACATGTAGCCCGTCTCAGTTTGCTTGTAAAAATGGAAAATGTATTCAAAGGGACTACAGGTGTGACAGTATTAATCAGTGTGGGGATAATTCAGATGAAGAAAAATGCGGCAGTAAGTTGGTTCTGTTCTTTTCACATTAATCATGATACTTTGTTGGTGATTTAGCAATAATTTTACATGGGTCTGTTTATTAAGTAGATAGACTGATTACATTGCTGTAAGTCTTTTGATTTCTGTTGGATCCCTTTGTCACTTTGATATTGGTTCTTCTATGCAGCCTTGAAGCCAACAAAATGCACAGCCTTCAATTTCCAATGTGGAACCTCTGGTGTTTGTATAGAGCAGTCCCTTGTGTGTAATGGCAAAAAGGACTGCCCAAATAATGAAGATGAACCAGCAAATTGTGGTATAAACATTTCCAATTTATTCAGATTTTGATGAAAATATGTGTTCATACTTGCTGTTTATTACTCTTATTTGTAAATAAATTTTTCACCTAATCCTTAAGGCAATCAATGTCTCGATTAGTAGAGCATACAGACATACATACCCATCCTTAATATTTCAGATAAGTCAAAATGGATAAATCAGAAATTTGATGTGTTGATTGATTTCGTAAACTTATCTTTTACTGTTGCAGTCTGTGCGAAGTGAACTATCCTGAGTTAAGCCTTGTGTTTCTTTTATGCTTGTTTCTTATATGGAAATATTTGTGCTATGGTGCAGTACACAAACAAAATTTGCCCCCTGATCATTTAAAAAGCTACTAGATTATTAGTAATGACTAAATGATAACTAACTCCTAAGGAATATTCATTTCTATTGGTTGGTTATGAATATTACCTTGTATATAATTCATAGCCAGTAAATGTAGGTGCATTTACTGGGAAATGCTTGTTAAAGATGTATTTTGATTATTATGTGAAATTTTATAGGCCGGAATGAATGCACATTGGGAAAGCATGGGTGCTCACAAAATTGTACTGATCTCAAGATTGGCTACCAGTGTTCATGTGCAAAAGGGTATCATCTTCTTGCAGACAATAAGACTTGTGTCAGTAAGTAATATTCATCAGTTAGCAATTTGTTAAACTTAAAGTCAGGACAACAGTGGAACATGTTTTCAAGAAACTTTGTATACTCACAAATGCAAGCAACCAAGTGGCATTTTATTTGCAGCATTGTGATTAGCAGACACAGTGTAAAGTACATAGAGTTGCATTCAGCTTGTAGGATGAGTGCAAGACATTGTGTTGATTTGATGTCATGAATCTTTCAACCGTTCATAATTTTCTTAGTATATACTAATGTTTTACCATAGACATTTATATTACATTTAGAGAATGTTTTTCATTTGACTACTACAGGGATATCATGTAAAAAGTGAGTGTGTGTATATATATGTATGTTTGTGTGCGTGTGCGTGTGTGTGTGTGTGTGTGTGCGTGTATATATATATAGATATATATATATATATATATATATATATATATATATATATATATATATATATATATATATATATATATATATATATATATATATATATATATATATATATATATATATATATATAAATGTATATATATATATATGTATTTATATATATATAATAAGAATAAAATCTTCTTATAGATACAAATGAATGCCACCAGCATGGAATTTGCTCCCAGAAATGTGTGGATCTCAAAGGCTCTTACAAATGTCTTTGTCTTGATGGGTATTTCCTTGATGGGGATATGAAGACTTGCAGAGCATCTGGTATGTTTTATGTAGGATATGACAATGGTGTGGCTTTATCTGTTGGCAAAAGCAGGGCTGCATCTGGAAACATGTAGTGCTGTTATTTGTATGGTTTTGCTTTGCCCTTGAGCTTTCTTGCACAGAGTCTCTTTAGAGCGTTTATAGAAGGTAGTTTTCTACTACCTTAGGCCGTTTAATTTTTGCGTCAGCGAAATTTAGCGAAAAAAACAGTCCAGATTTAGCTCAAATATGAATTAGCGATTAGCAGCTTAGATACTTAATGAAGTGTTCAATTTCATGCCATATAAAATTGTTATATAATCAGAGATCAACATGTGCAGTGTACATCAGTAAAATATTGTAGGATTGAATTTTTGTCTTCAAATTCTTGGTGCATGCTGCCACTTACGTTATTGTGTATGTCAGCTATTGAATTCTGCAATTTCTTATAGCTTTCCTTGAGAACTAATTGCTTTCACATATTACATTCTTTGAACAGAATCACCAAGGGAAATATCTTATATTTGCAACGTAGTTTATATGGTCGACATTAAGATATCATACAGGACAGTCGGCCCTTGCCTTGAGCAGCATACAGAAAGGTGCTGTAGAAATGAGCTGCTTAAACAATTTAGGAGCTCTGTGTCGCACCTCTTCCAACAATGCAACTTACATACATAGAAAAGACTCTTCAAAAGAGAATTACACCAGAACTCCAATGTATCAATACTTGATATCTTAGAAGTACTTACAAAGGTTATGATATTGAAAGGTGTGATTTGTTTGTATGGGTATGCCTATCCGCAAGACCGAGTTAAATGATGATTTCCGATTACCTAAGCATAGACACGTTATGAAAAGATTACTTTAAGCGGCCATTTTACGGAAAGCTCTTGTGATGACTTTTAGGCGCTTGAGCTCGATTAAGCGCCTTTCCGTGCAAGGCTTGGACAATAGAGATGATTTAGGAAACCTACACTGGTGTTTTTGTACTGGATTTGCAATTGTGCAAATTTCGTCTCTTTTATAAAGGAAGACCCGGTGATTATACAGTGTTTTCAGAATCAGCCGTCGGCCATCGCATCCGACGGCAACTTTTTGTTTTGTGACACCTACTTTCCCTTAGGTAAATTGTCTTATATATGATAAATAAAACTTTCCTCCGGGCCTTGCAACTCCTACTCAAATAGACACAACTCGTATTTCAAACACTATTGAAAACACTGTATTTTATCAGGGGTTTGGGGAAGTCAGTTATCCTTTGTTGAGAATCTTTCAATATGATTAGGAAGGATTTTAGTTTTATTGGGATATAGTTACCACTTTTGTCAAAAAAAGCAGTTGCAATATTAATTTTGCAAGGTTTTATTAACTACTTGTATAATTGTTTGGTGTCCTTTAGGTAACCTGCCAGAACTGATGATTGCAGTGCGCTCAGAAGTGCGCCAGCTTCGAACTGATGGTCAGCATTATAGAACCCTGGTCCATACTCGATTTGTGGAAGCAGTGATGTCTTTGGATGTAGATGTGCAGGGCAAAATGTTGTATCTAGCAGATCTTAGCAATCAGTCAATTATTAGAGCTTCATTGGAAAAGGTAGATAAAGTGGAACACATCATCAAGGATGTGCAAAAGCCTGAAGGAATTGCATTTGACTGGATCTCAAAGAAAATTTATTGGTCATCAACACATCCAAAATGTAAGGCTTTGTTTTGCAAAGATTTCAAAGCCTCAATATGACATCAAAGCTTGTTTTTCCTTCTCAAATGGTTAGCTGAGAGATAGATTGAAATATTATTTTCAACCTGTTTATTAGTTATTCAGCTTTTATCTTCTTATGTGAGTTTCCATGAATATCTCATTTTTTCCTGGAACTTGGTGCATTACCAATTTGGTACATTAGTTCTTTTCAATGCTGGTGCATTTACTTGTTGGACATTATTTCTACTTGCACGACTTTATCGAAAATATGTATTTTGCTCTGTTTCAGACCAGGGATCTATTGAAGTTTCCAATGCAGATGGCTCGAGCAGATCAGTTTTAGTTCATTCAAAAGTGGAGGAGCCCAGAGCTGTTGCTGTACATCCCATTAAGCGGTAAGATTAAGCAACCCCCAAATCTTACTGTGGATTCCAGTTTTTCCCTACCAGTTTGATAGTTGTTCATATATATATATATATATATTCCTTTATATATATATTCCTTTATGTATATATTCCTTTGCGTATACTTTCAATGCATGAGTTCTGTTTCGCTGCTTCTTAGACTGCTGTTTTGGACTGATTGGGGCAAGCTTCCTCGAATTGAAAGAGTGAGCATGGATGGACTCGAGAGACATGTAGTTGTTGACTCCAGTCAGTTAGTCTGGCCTAATGGTCTTACAATTGATTACACATCTGATAGGATTTTCTGGGCAGATACCAAGAGAAATTATATTGGTTCCAGTAATTTAGAGGGTGCAGATATGGTGAAAGTTGCAGAAGGTATTCAAAGCCCATATGGCCTTACTGTTTTTGAGGATAGCATTTACTGGACTAATTACATAGGTGGGCAAGTTTTCCGGGCAAACAAGTTCACCGGGTCAAACAGACATGAATATCGAGATGGATTTTTTTCACCAATGGATCTTCAAATAGTGCATCCATTACTTCAAGGAGCTGGTACGTTTGCTGCTATTTTTAAATGTAGTTTTATATGAGAGCAATTGTTGTTTTGGCTTTTCAAGAAGTTCATCCTTTGATTGCATGTGTCAAGTGTTGTAGGCAGGGGACATACTGAAATAGGGGGTATATGGGGCCTATTGAAAAGCAGCTTAGTATGAAGGACTACTCTTCTAAAATGCGTATAAAAATATATACAGTTATATCCCGGTACATCGGGTAAGTCATGCCCTGGATAAGTCGGACTTCGCTTAGTCGGGCTGATTTCTCTTTCCCCTTTGATTCACTCTAAATTATTGAAAGACTCTCTTAACTAGAACATTTGTTGACTCGGACCAATGTCCAATGTACCGTGAGAGTCAGACATTTTCGATAATATTTTGGGTTTCCTGTAAAAGTTGGGGATTTTCGATAATTTTTTGAGTTTCCTGTAAAATTTGGTGTATTGATCGTGGCTCACTCGGTCAGGAAATCAGGAAAAAACTGTTTTTGAGGACAGTCAGGAAAGTCAGGAAATTTGACTGAAACTTGACGAAAGTCAGGAAAAGTCACAAGTTTTTATTATCCATGCAGATTAATTCTTTGGTCCTCAATAGTTTGTTATCTATCAACCCTGAGTATCTTATATATTTCAACCCTAAACGTTGCACAGTTGTTATGGTTTTGTTCCAGTGGAGCAGGGAGCCTACTTTTCTCACTCAAATTGGGAAAATATGCTCAATTACTTTAGTTTTAACAGATGGGTCAGTCGCTTGCATCATTTTAAATTCCAGCTCGTCAGGAAAAAGTAATATGTGTATTTCTGATATGTAGCCGGAAAACACCTCCATTTTCAGGAAAAGTCGGGATAAAATATTGTTCAGGACGTGTATGAACCCTGTTGACTATGGCATGTCGTTAGTATGGTGCCTTGTTGGAGCCTATCTGTATATTCTTCTTGCTGTAGCTCCCCACTCAGAAGTACCTCGGCACACCACTGGTGTTAGGATTGATTCCTCGTCCATTAAGCATGTGACAAGTATCTCTCCAGCTTCATGTGGTGTTCACGTTATATTGTATATGTAGTATCAATTTTGTTGCTTTCTTTCTCTTGCACCTTCACATCTTTAACAATTTCCATACATTATATTCTGTAATGTTCCTCCATTAGCCGCAAACCCATGTAATGTTAATAATGGTGGTTGCAGTCACCTCTGCCTTCTCAGTTCGGTTAAGCCTGAGGGGTACAGCTGTGCATGTCCAACTGATGTAAAGTTATACCCAGATGGCAAGCATTGTGATATTGGTGAGGTTTTATGACCATTTTGTTTTTTATTATTGTTTCTTTACCCTGTAAGCATGTCTTACAGCTTCATGCCGCTTATTCCTTTTGTCTCGTTTATATCTGTTTAATATGCCATGTCGTCAATGGATTGCAGTGGAGTATATGAATTATGCGTGAAAAGAGCCATTTTTTATTGGCAGTATTCATAACTATGCAAAGTAGCTATTTTACAGTACTATATCTTACTCATTTCATTGACGTTTAGAGTTATATTTGCACATAAAAGCTAAGTCTGATAATTTATATTAAATACTTTTGACCTCGTCTGAGGTGTGTCTTTCTTAATCGTCTGTTAATTGTGTGAAATAAATGCATTTGACCTAAAGATGGTTGTAGTTTAAAGATATGCACGCATTCATATAAATGCACACACATTTCTTGTCAGCTTATCTTTCTGACCTTTCCTTTTCATGAACGCTCTCGATCTGTATCTTTGTTCACAGTTTACCCGACAACGACTAATGTTTTTACAACAAACAGGAAAGACTTGTATACTCCGACCATTTCCACGAGTGCCAAAGGTAGTGTGTTAAACCAAGATGTAAATTACCAAATTTATATTAGTTTTACTTATAACACTGACTAACCAGAATAGATCTAACTGAAATCTAATCCTGATTCTTCTGTGGCTAATCCTGATTCTTCATTCGATTTTTATTGCTGCAACTGCTTCTTTTATCATTTATGATTCCGTTTTTGATAATTGGTTTAAATTCTATTATATCAAGGACTATAATAGTATTAGATGCAATGCCTTCAGTAGCATTTCTTAGATTTTTCTTGGTGACAAGTAGATTCGGCCTAATGTATAACTTGTAATTCACCATTTCAGTTTTTACGTAAATATTTCGTATATAAATTGAAATTACTAATTTTAAAGTATAATGACAGTTTTTTGGCTAGCCATCAATTAGCTTACAACTTAAGCCTGTAGAGTTTTCGGGACCTGTGGTCAATAAGTTAGACTAAATTACAAGTGAGCCTTAAAGATTTGATTTTCTTCTCTTAAGTATGCAACTCGGTTGATTAGATCAGGCACATTCTTTAAAGATTTAAAGTGAGTCTGGTTGAATAATTGGGAGAGTTGGAATACGTGAGGGGTTGGAAATTAGAAAACGCAACTTTGTCGGTTTTGAAGTTAGACAACAAATTTGTCGGTGAGAACCTTCATTCTGGCTTTCATACACAATTCGTTTATTCACTCAGATCAAGAATCTGGAATTGAAATTCTTGCAATTGATTAATGAGGGGGCTAAGGTTAAAAACGATTAAAAACCAACAACAGGGGACGCGTGTTTGTACTCAAGAGTATATAAATCCGATTTGAGGCATAAAGTTTACTCTTAATTTGTTTTGTGTGCTAGTCCATGTCTTAAATGTAAATGTTAAATATAGACTGTGTCTTCCCGCCTCCCAACAATTCGTGCAACAAATGGATTTTCAAATGGCTTTGTATTATAATTTGGTCATAATTTTAGTTTCGAGGAACGCCAGCACGACGCCAACATCAGCAACGATCAATGTAGTAACGAGCGTTAAACGAGATTTAACAACTAAGCGAGCAGATGTTCAACAAGGTAGTCAATATATGTCCAAGGACATGCTTAAATGTGTAATTTTGCTCAAATTTTATGTATAACCTACGCTAATTTTACCTAACTGTAATACTCATTTTTAGCTGCAATGTTACTTACTTGAGATAAGACTCGTGGCTGTCGCAAAGATGATGCTTCGTTCGGAGGGGAGGAGAGGGGAGGGGAGGGGTAATAAAAACTGTGCCAACGATATGAGCAAGGCACCCAATGACTGGTTATAGTTTCTGATAGCACACTCGGCAGTTTTCAATACTCGTAATATTCTTCACTTCTTCCCGACAGCATACTTAGTACCTATTTCGCGCATCTGCCGACGAACCATATTTTCTAGCGAAGAATCATAGGATTTGCAGATAGAATCATAGGATTTGCAGATAAAGAGCCAGTCTTGTTAGCAGTGTTTCCAGGCTGGTGTGACGCCCCCACGCCCTCTCTCCTCGCGACGGTCCTAATCCACGTTTGTGTTCTTTTATAAGAAACCTAACTCAAAGCCTAGTAGTAGAAGTTTTTTATTTGGCAACATTTTAATTCTAAATTCCCTTAAAAGTGTGGTAATTTAGTGAAAATAGTTGCAGTGAAAACGAAAGCAAAACGCAAGATATTGTCCTCTGTAGCCCCCTTAAGGCTTAGCACATAAAACATACTGTAGTGGAAACTTCTTAAATCCGTGGAGGAAAAAGGGATTACCGGAACTGTGAAAGATACCACAGAAAGACCTAGTGTCTTAACTCTTTCCTTGTAGTTCTATAAGTTTCTTAAATTTTAATACTGGTCTACTACTACTAGGTTTCTTATAAAAAAATATGTAATACTTAACATTGATTGATTTTCTTTCACAATAAATTATTTCTCCTTATTTCTGTTTGTAGTAAATAACTTAATAAATGTTATGACTTGATGCTTATTTACTAATTTACTAACTTTTCAACTAATTTGAACTAATAAGTTGATAATTCGATATTGTTCTTCTCATTTCAACGTCAAGAATTGGTTTTTGAGATTTCATTTGTCCAGTTTTTGAATTGAAAATTGGCTGGTTGGTGAGAAAATTGCTGCATTGTCAAAGAAGGGACTTTGGTGGCCAATTCACACGTTGTCTGGATAGCAAAGTATCGGAAAGTTTAGCGGTCATTTGTTTATCGGTCAGTAGTGTCTGGTTGGTGTTTAGACAGCTGGCAGTATAACGATCTAATTTCGTGTTCAGTTGGTTCTCCACATGACGTGAATTCTTGTGCTTTGTTTGGAAGTTCTTGAGATCTAAACTGGACTTTTCTAGCTGAGACTGTTGGCTCCCCATCCATCTTTAAAGTCCTGCGTGACTGACTGTTGCTTACTTCTCGTTGTTGATCAAAATTAGGCCGTGCTGTTTGGGTAGAGTGCATGAGCTAATAGCAAATCTTCTATGGATTTGCTTGAATTGCTTGATTATTATTCATTAACTTCAAAGATATGTTGATGGAAAGCTTTTGCGGATAGGACTTAGCAGATTCTCTTATTAGTTATTATTAACTGTAGATTATTTGTAAGTTATGTTGCATTTATATTAGTTTTTGACGTGAGTCATGCAATTTTTTTATGAAGGCTGTCTTGATGATCAGTTCTATTGTCCATCGTCGAGAAAGTGCATACCAGAATCGAAATTATGCAATGGCTACAAAGATTGTCCAGATAATGAAGATGAGGAACTACAACGCTGTAGTAAGTGCAATTTTTCATCAGCCAAAAGCGAGCTTTAGGCTCTCACTCGAGGCGATAGTGTTAAACTTTTTTAGATTTCTGCGTTTTTGGACATGTACCTGGTATATCCTATGAAGTATATGATCTCTGGCTTAACTGCAGTGGTGAATTTCAGATTAGCATATTCCTTTATTTTTTGAGACCAAAAATCGCAGAATGTTGGTGCTTGTTGGCTGTTTTTGGACAGTGTTACTGAGAGATGCATATCTTTACACTTGGGCCCTTGTGATACCATAGGTTGCTGATGTTCAAGCATTTATCAGTTTGGCTTCATGTTCGTATCTATAGTACACGCCAAGAGATTCTTAGGACACACGCAGAAATTGATAAAAATCATATCCTTTCAACTTTATGATCCTTGCACCTTACAAGTACCCCTATTATCCCTAGACAAATGCTTTTTCGTCTGAGATACATAAATTGTTGCTCAAGTAGATTTTTTCCTCTTCGAAAAGCAACATTATTTCGGTTGTGGTGGTGGAAGCTAAAATATAAGCAACGCAGAAATAAAAGAAGTGCAAAGTGTCCCAGGAGGTTTGACAACTGTTTACATAGTGTTGAGATCGTAACGATGACGACTCGTGTATAGTTTTGTAATCATGATCTTCTTTAGTGTTTGTTTGTCTCAAAAGCAGCATAGCTTAAGGGCAGGTCTTCGTAGTTTTTCGTTCGTAATTTACAAACCAAACTGCAAAAAGTCTTTTCAGTATTGTGATTACTGTCGATTTGGGATTGGACTTTCTCGGTAACTCAGAATGATATGTAGATATACTTGTATGCTCGACATAGACATTTTCACCTGCTAATTGAAATGTTGTCTGTTCGTTGGGTCAATTTTAAGAGTAACTTTTTCTTCCATTGCAGATTCAGTAGCAGTATTAGGATCGAACAGGAAGAACAATACATCCAGTCGTACTCCGTTGATAGCTGGGATTATTGCAGGTATCGCCTGTATTATTCTCATCATTATTGTCATAATCCTTATCGTCTACAGGCGCAAGCGAGGGCAGTCGAATTTGAGTATAACTTTCCATCAAAGAGACGAGTTCATTGGAGTACAAACGGTTAAATTAAATTCGTCTGGTAGTCTCAAAAAGTCCTCTAACAAGAATTTTGAGAATATCAACTACTTTCCGGCAAGCGAGAGGGAAGAACTGATTACTGATCCGCGCGCAATGAATGTCCCGGACGACAGTTCATCCGATAATGGCAGCACTTGTGACGAGACAAAACCAGTAATGAAATATCAGAACTCTTCATCTAGTAATAGTATCGAGTGCTAGTGAACCTTCCCTTTAGCTCTTTCAATGTTTTCACCCTGCGCACCTTATTCTCAATCTTTTACCTGCACATCAAAATCGCAAACACAGCAGTAATTTTTTCTGGAAACCGATCCTTTACTGGCGCTTGGTAGAACCTAGTAGCACCGGGAACTTAGTGTGGCTTACCTTGTTAGGCCCTGAATGCTTCTGTTGCATATGTCGACAGTGCGAAGCAACCATTTGCGTACATACTAGAATCCGAGCATGATCGTGAATTTTCAACCCACCTACCAAGTTTATTTTAGCTTTAGGTTCTGAGCATGATACTACAGTTGCAAAGCTCTGCTGGGCGTAAGTTTGAGTAGAGGAGTACGTACTTATTGCGATATAAGGTCTAGAAAAGTTATTCTCGAAAGTTAGTAAACTGAAGGGTTTTGCAGCTGCAGTTGCACAAGCAGGTGTAATATTTCTAATTAGTTTAGTTTTTTTATTTATGCTTACATGCCTTCATATCGTGTTGAATTACCGGTATTGCCTATGACCCGTATGTTCTGATCTGGGTAATTTTCAAGCTTTTTAGGGCCACATGTTTTAAAAGTAAGTTCCCCGCTAGCCTCCACTTTAATGTTTTACTTTCTATGGTTTAGTTTTTGATGCATTTGATCAGTGCATAGTTAAGTAAATAGCTGATAAATTATTTTCGTACGTTTGGTCGCTTTTCTTGTCACAGAGTAGTAGGCAACCAATATTCGAATATGTTCAAAATTGCTTCCCAACTTATATTTTCTTTTGCTATTTTAGACGTTTAGCAATAAACTCCACGTTTTTGAGTTCTCCGTTTGATAAAGTTTTAAATTGTTTTAGATTCTCGTGTTGAGTTCGATATTTTATTTAAATAAGTTATTTACATTGAGCTCACAAACATCCAAGCCAAGCTTTGGAAAATTGCACCTTACCAAAAAATAGTTTCGACTTAATTTGTGCTTTTGGACGGAATAGCACAAACTTTTGTAGGATATGGTGCGAGACTTCGATGGCCTACATACTTCTCCTTAATTTATTATTTAAGTTGTTCTTGATTTTAGTTGGACTATATGTCCTTTAGCCAGTGTGTGTATGTGAGAGTGGATTCGTGCCCCGCTTTTGTGGTTGCCCTGCCTCGTTTGTCCCATTTGTTTTAGAACTACTAGCGCAAGAAAGGACGGCATGTTTTGAAGGGTATAATTTTGTCTGGTTTTACCTTTGCGTAAATGACCCGTTATGTGGATTTTGGGCAATATGTTGGTTCTGTCTGATTATAAGAGCAGTAGGATTATATGTAGTAAATAGGTTCCATAAGGTAGCAGGATACAGTGAAAAAGAGACAGAAATTTAGCTTTATGTCATACAACAAACATACCATTACTATTTCTACAACCACGTGTTTTTTACTCATTGCATCATTGGATTGCCACAATGCTGCGCAGTGGTTCCCATACATTAAGTGCAGAAGAGACTTTTCTTTAATATTATACGAACCTGTACATTGCACGAAATATAACAGACTCGTACAATATTCGTACAAGGCAATACTCGTACAATAGCCTGTCGTTTGAAAGTCAAAACAGATAGTCTTCTGTTACAGCTTGTTCATGGGATTCTATGACCGTGGCATATTTACGTATCGTATTTCTCAGCGTATAGGTTGATTTTCTAAGTCTGTAAAAACACATGTGTGAAGTTGGTGTGGACTTGCACAGTGGTGATATTTTTGACCTGATCATTGATCCCGGTAACATTTTAGCTGTCCTGAAGAATTTATAGAGCTTCTCGGTAATTCAGATTAGAGTGATTACGCATTTCAAGGCCTTGAAGATTCGTAGTTTTTTACCTTTTCACGTTAAAGTCGGTTCTTTTTACAATTTTCCGCTATAGAATATTATGCGTTCTCAATGAATGAGGCAAGCTTTATGGTTTGACTTATACGCCGAATGTTGCCAAAACTTACTTATTTTCGACCTAAAGTTAAATCCCAACTTATATGTAGGGTTACCTTTTACGAGGAGAAATACGTCGCTTCTGCCACAGTGGAATTCATGTAAATCACACGTCTTTTGTCCTGCGCCAGCACTCAAAGGAACATAATTGTGTATACATGGGATATACCCGGCGTATGTTACATAGATTCCACACTGATACCTCTTTGCCCGCATTGTGTGCAAGCAATAGCATAGTGGACCACATTTGCTCTTAGGTTGCCGTTTTAATTTGCAGTGAAATCCATTGTCCTTGTTGTACATGTATGCTTATTCATCACATAGTACATTAATTAGAGTAAAGTTCAATTTACATTTTGTAAATATGTAGAATTTTTTGTAGAACATAGGCGAATATTTGAATTGATATTTTAAATACCACTGAAGTCCTAACCTTTTCGATGAGAGCATTGCTAGTTGGTGCCAAGTAGACTCTGAAGTCGTAGCGAGCAGCTTTATTTACGAGCAGCTTTATTTACGAGCAGCTTTAATGGCTTCAGTGTTTTCACTCTCATTCGCATTACATCGTTACATGACAGGTTCATCATACCAGAAAAGACTAGTAGACTTTGTATCCATTATTTATTTAACGTAACTTTTTCGCTGGACCTGTGTTTCTTGAAGTACTGTAATTATCCTTCTGGTATGTATATGATTTGAAATGTAATAGATAGGCATATTCTACCGTTAGCAATTCTTGAATGACTTGGATTTGAGATTCACAGTAGTGAACCACTTGGATTTAAGACTCCCTATCGTAAATCACTTGGATGTAAGATTCCCAATCTTAAACCACTCGGATTTAAGATTCCCAATCTTAAACCACTTGGTATTTTACTTTTAAATTCCCTGGTTGTAAACCACACGGATTTATGATTCCCAATCATAAAAAAAAACTACTCTAAAAGTTTACCAATAATAAACCACTCGGATTTGAGATTCCTAATCGTCATCCTTTTGTATGCAAGATTCCCAATAAGATTAAAATGTTCCTTTTCCAACTTCTATGATCTTAGTATCAATTAGGGTAGGTATTCAGTTGTACAGTTACAAAGTACTTTCCTTACGTTACCTAAGAGAGTTGAAATGATATTTAAATATTTGTTTGTTAATATTTGTAACATTGCTTTATTTGATTGAAATAGACTGGGTATGAAACTAAACAGTCGTCTTGTCATGCCACTCAACAGTGTAATATGCGAGTGTCTCTGACACAAAGATACAAGGACGAAAATCAGAGGGCTGTTTAGTTTCACTGGTCTCAATGCATGGTTCCTTAATTGCAAATTAAACTATAACTTATCGATTTCCAGATTTACGTGGCAGCTGCTATTTCATAATTAGTATGCTTATTTTTACTTTTTGGGTTTAGTTGTATTTTGGTAAGCGAGTTGGAAGTACTTTCAGTTGATCCGTAAATCGTTTTTCCTTTTTAACGTATTCTTGTGTTCTGTCGGATTTTCTCTTTCAACGTTATAGCAACTACTTTGTTTGTATTTCTTGGCTTCCTTTCGGTTTTGCTTTGCCATGTTTTGTTTTGCCATATTTTTCTTACCATATTTTTCTTACCAATAGCCGCCAAATGTTTGAGAGTCTGTCAAGCCTATTTTCACTTAACCTAATTGACCAATCATCATGCAGAATGGGCCTAGCCTTAGCATTGGTGGTCAGAACCCTGCATGATGATTGGTGAATTAGGTTGGGAGAAAATAGATTTGACATGGTTCTCAAGCATTTGGCGGCTATGCTGTGGCTAATAGAAAATCCATTCTGACTATGTGCCTTTGCAATTTTGTTGCTCATCTTCAAATTGGTTGCTTTGTTCTTCCCATGCTCCTCTCAAATTTTTCTCTTTCACACTTAGCATTCTAGCTAATATGATCGTTATTGAGTAACCTCTCGAGTGTTAGAAGCTTGTAAATACAATAGAGATAAATAACAGACAATAGTATGGAGATCTTTGTTTTTTATGTATTTTTTCTCAAGTACTGAACCGGAAATATATGAGTTTTAGTGTAGTTGAAGTGGAAACAGAAATGTTAGGCAGTTTTTCTGAGAGGTTTTGATTCACTATACTTTGAATGCTAACCGAAAGGGCGGTCCTTTACATGCATCGACTTTGTAGAAGAAAAATGGCGACAAGAAGGACATTTCCTCGAAGTTACCTATGTTTTCGATGTTCCAGTTGAAAACTGACTAGTCATAATTAGTAGACATGCGAGTGTCCTCATATCCGTAAAGGAATGATATATTAGTGGTGCAAGATTTAAGGAAAATTGATGCAAGAGAGAAGCAAACGACAGAAATGCAACTTTCATAAAGACGAGTAGGGAGACACTAATACTAAACACCTTGAAGAAAGATGAAAGACATATTAAGGGTGAGTGAGAGTGAAGGACGAATGGGGAGTAAGGAAACAGAATAGGACTAAAGGAATACGTGCACCTGCTACTAATGGAGAATGAAATTTTAACTCTAGTTTTTTGCTCGAGGAATCACTTTATACCGAGAGCCTGTTATCAATGAAGTTGAATTGTATTTCGCGCGTACAGAGTGGACTGGGTGGTGAAGGTCATAGCGTACGTACCACCCACTACTGCACAACAGAACTTGATGCTTGTTTTTCCTCATCTTGTGAAAAACTGTTGCTAAAAATGCCAAGAAATATTTTCAAGAAATATCAGGGAAGCCTCCGTTTGTTCGTACAGAGGTGGTGGGGGACCAAGTCAAAAGCGTAGTCGCGTGTGCAGGGTGGGTGGCTATGTCAAAAATGTGATGATTTTTGCTGTAATCTCTTTATCCTGTTTGACTATCATTCCATACGATAGCCTTTTGAAACACTTCACGTTATGCCAGGAATAACGTGTGGGATAATTTGTCGTAACGTCAAACAAAATGTGGTAATACCTGCGAGATTCCCAGGGGTGCGGTCACCAAAAAATTCACTTGGAACGTCTCCAAAAGTTTGTCTTAATATACAAGCTTTTTATGTTGAAAGGAACCTTTGCTCAAGGCCTAGTTCCAAAAGCTTATTTTTGGGCCTCCAATTATCAAATTGTACTGAAAGTTCTTTCACAGTTCCCTACTTTTCAGCTCACAATTATTGCCATAAAAATGGCACAGATGTGTAAAACAATGAAATCCTGAGTTTTGCCTTTAATTTTGGCTGTAGCGTAAGATCAATGAAAACTGAAGGACTTAACTCAAGCATAGCAAGCAATCTTTGCGAGTTTTGGTTCCAAATGAATGGAGCCGGCTTATTAATTCTTGATTGTTTGGTTTTATACAAGTTTTTCAGCTTGAAAAGTTTCTTAGGGAATTTTCCTTTTGTAGTAGGCCTATAAGTTCCTTAAATATTTCGGCATTACATATCTAGGTTTCTTATAAGGCGGTTCCTTATTTAAAAGAATGCGTGTGGTGTGGTCTTTGAGATTTTCCTGAAAATAGGCACTGATTCACTTATGACTGAATAATGCCATTCTGCCTCCGTTGGAAGCATTCCATATAGTTTTGCAAGTTTTGGTAGCTGAGTCTTTTTTCTTTTAGAAAATTGTTGAAAGGTATCATGCCTTTTATAACGATGTATGCTGGTTGTGTGGCTATGTGGCACACGTATTGTGATCGCAGAGACTGCTTTTGTTATTGGCAAAGACAGGCAACAACTCCTGTTGAACGTCAGGTAAAATTTATTGTTACATGCTTTTTTATCTCGAGAACCTAGCTCGAGGCCTAGTTCCAAACGTTCTTTAATTTCGGACCTCCGTTAATCAAATAGTAGTACTAGAAGTTCCTTAACAATTTCTTAACTTTCCACATTTACTGCCATACAAATGGTACAGACGCAAGTAACACATTAAATGTTGAATTTTTCCTTTGATTCTGGCTATAGCTTAAGACCAATGAAGCATGAAACACTTGACACAAGCATAGTTAACAATCTTTGCTGATATTGGCTGCAAATGTTTGGAACCAGCTTCCTAATTCTGAATTGTTTGCTGTTTTAGAAATTTTTCAAATTTAAAAGTTCCTTGAAATTTTCCTTTCGTAGTATAAATTCTTTAAATATTTCGACATTCTACATTTAGGTTCCTATAAAGTGGTTATAAAGTAGAATTCATTTCGGGTTAGATTTTTAGGGTATTTGAGTTGTATGTAGATAACAAAACAAATGCGAGCTTCACCTTATCCTTTTTGGGAGGCATTATGCTATAATAGGACACAGAAACTCTTCAGGGAGTGTCCATTAAGCACTTTTAGTATAAGAATGTTATCTATAGATGTATTAATGCTCAATATCGCTAATATTTAGGAATGATTCAAAAGTATTGTTAGACACAAAATCAAACAATTTTGAGAACATTAAACTCTGCGAAGAAATTGCTTATTCTGTTAAAAAAAGTGTGCACCTGGACATACATATATTTAAGTCAATAGTTGCGAAAGGAGCCTCTTTCATTTGCAATATAATAGTCATGATGCTCGAAGCTAACTCCCTAAAGATTTGAGTGTATAAAGGGCTTTAGAACTCGCTTGAGTTGAACCACGGCACAGATAAATCAATGAGAAATGATAGGCACTTCTACTCTCATTCGCCCTGTAAATATATGTAGTGTAGACAGAATTGATGAGTCTGGAATCTCTAGCTACACAGATCGCAAGTTTCATAGAAAAGTCAGGTAATCCAAAATTATAAAGACAAGGAGATGAAAATCTGTAATAAAGAGTTTTCTCAGATGATTTGAAAATGTTTAGAGTGGAACCTGGTCCCAGACAGTCCATGTAATCGAAGTGTTATCATTAGAATTTATAGAGAATTTCTATATTATCTATGGCATGCTCGCCTGAAAATAGATCTTGTTTCCACCAGACCTTTGAGCTGGGAGGATTCCAGCTATTATTGCGGCGTCTATTATTATATTAGCGTCTATTATTATATTAGCGTCTATTATTGCTGCATTTAAACTATAACCATCTTCGATTAAATGTTTTTCGGCATTTGTTAAACTGATCCCTTCAGTCCATACAGTATTCTTTGCAGTATCGTTATCAAATATATAAGGATCTGGATTGAAAGAGGATTGTCACCTTTTTTGACAGGACTAGCTTCAGGGTGCTAAGCTAGCGAGTCGGACTTCAGACAGATTGTATTATTGGTGCAATCAACCTCCAAATCACTAAATAGCATAACACTCGAATTTGACTTTTGCCAATGCTCCCATGTAGCGCCAATGCCCCTAGCCCCTATATGCATGGTATGTCTCTTTAGGCAGAATAAGTAAAACTTCTTGCCGATTTTCAGCTCACATTAATCACAGTGGTCGATTTGATAAGACAACATGGATAAAACTGAAGGGAGACACGGATTTTGTATTTTTACACACTTTGCCGCTACAAGGTATACACCACTTGTATAGCATATAAACAATGTAAGGCCTATGCGCCCCTATATCCATGGTATGTCTCTTCACGCAGGATAAGTAAAATATCTTGCCGATTTTCAGCTCAAATTAATCCCAGTGGTCAATTTGATTAGAAAACATCGATCAAATTTAAAGGAGACACGAATTTTGACATGTAGTAGCCATTGCCCCTATATGCATGTGTGGAGGAGCTAGGGCGTGAACGAGAGAGAAACTAAGGGGAGTGTAAAAGAGAGAGAAAATGGTGAAGACGTGGATTAAGAGTGTATTAACAGTTATAGTTGTAATTTAGAGCTAACGTACTTCCAGCGTGGAAATACATCGATTTTTATTTTGTACATCATATACCGCAAAGCTATGCTGGATTCATTACATTTTGGAGGTCCCACCGAGATAGATTGGAGCGGATTTAAAAGATGGGAAAAGCACGTTGCACGAGTTGAGACTGTTTATTGAACTTTTCGATAGTGCTATTGTTTGTTTAACTTTGTAAATACAGCTATTACAGTATATTTTCGCTGGTTTTGAACTAATGGCGTTGGAGGAACAAGGGGCAGCTGCTGCAGTACCGCAAGCTGATGAATTTAGACTTTCGCATTCGTTTTTTCGTCGTCCTGACAAATTTCGAATTGGTGAGGATTTTGTTTTGTTTATAAAGAAACTTAACTTGTACTTTGAGGCAGTAGAACTTAATGATGTAAAAAAGAGACGATTGGCTTTACTATTTAATTTAGGCGAAAGTGCTTTTCGCTTAGCAGAGTCAGTAGAACTTGGTGAACAGGAGACTTGGACTGGTTTTGTAAATCGTTTGACTGTTCTATTTGAAAGAAACCAAACAGATACTGCTAAGCGCTACGAGTTTAATCGGAGGATACAAGGAAAAGGAGAGACTGTTGATTCTTTTGCCGTTGCATTGCGAGAATTTGGTTCTAAATGTGGATTCACTGGAGACGAATATAATCACCGATTAGTGGACCAGTTTATATTAGGCCTACGGGATCGTTCAACCCAAAACAAGCTTCTACAAGAGCCACCTAAAAATTTGGATGCAGCACTGTTCATTGCAAGAAGATTTGAAGCTGCTAACTCTACTATGGAAACACTGGGTAAGCGTGAGGAGACATTGGTGCATGAAGGCGTTGTTCAAATTGGAGCAAACAGAGCCGTAGCAGCAAAGGTCTGTCTTAGATGTAATGGCTGGGGTCACCAAGCCTATCAGTGCCCCACGCCTAGAATGTCTCATGGTATGGCGAGAAATGCCTTTTCTCATAATGATAAAGTTTGTTTTAAGTGTAATAGCAAAGGGCACATTGCTAAATATTGCAGAGCAGATTATGGTAGTCAACGAAGCAATTTCCATGCACAAAGTAGACCAAACCGTAGTGTTAGAGAACCCCCCATTTGTTTTAATTGTGGCATTGCAGGTCACATAGCCGTGAATTGCCTTTCGTATAATGAAAACAGCGTGCGCCCTAGAGCAGCAGAGAGTTCCTCTAGGGGTAATAGTGAAAGTAAGCAAATACCAAACAATGGAGAAAAAGATCCAAATAAAATAAGACTAACAGCGGCTGCTGCAGCTAATAAGAAGAAAGTCATAATGATAGAAGCCAAGGTAAACACATTGGAGTCATTATGTGTAGTTGACACTGGCGCATCAGTTTCACTCCTAGGTCAAAGTCAGTGGGAGCTAATTAAAGCAAACAGTAAAGTTGTTTTGTCTCCTGCAGACATTGTAGCGGAGGCCGCAAACAGTTCTCCTATTGCGATTTTAGGAAAAGTTGTTTTGCCTGTTGAGTTCTCACATAAACGTATAATAGAGCAGGAATTTTATGTAACAAACGATATAACCAATGAAATCATTTTGGGATTAGATTGTTTGCTAAACTCCGAGGCTGTCATCGATACGAGGCAAAAGCAAATCAGATTTCCTGAGCAGGATTTGCCGCTGTACGTATGCGATTTGTCCAGCATAAATAATATTGGTGTTAGCCTAAGTGAAGATATCGTAGTACCAGGGAAACATGAAGTCGTGCACAGGGCTTTTATTACAAATCCTACCCTTAACGAAAGTATTCTGGAGCCGAACAATGAGCTTAGTACTAAAGGTGTACTTGTAGCAAGGGTAATTGTTCGCCCGTATCAACAGTCAGTGCCTATTCAAATAATTAATCCAGGGAAAGAAGCTGTTAAACTTTACCGTGGTACGAACATTGGTTCTTTGGAAAATGTCGAGTTAGATGACCCTGTTTTGGATGAAGCTAAAAGCGTAAAAGGAGATGAGATTTCGTTTGATTTATCTCACCTACAGGACACTGAAAAAAAAACTATGCAGCAGATTTTGCAAAAATACCAAACACTTTTTGCTAAAGATTTAAGTGAGCTAGGAGCAACATCAGTTGTTAAGCATAAAATAGACACAGGACAAGCCCCTCCTATTAAACAGCTACCGCGTCGACTTCCAAATGTTTTAAAGCCTGTAGTGGAAGAGCAAGTTAATGAAATGCTTGCTCACGGTGTAGTCCGTCCGAGTAAATCCCCATGGGCGAGTCCAATTGTCTTGGTAAAGAAAAAAGATGGGACATGGCGATTTTGTGTCGATTTTCGGAAGGTAAACGACGTAACTATTAAAGATGCCTATCCTTTGCCGCAGATCAACGATTTAATTGATTCACTAGCAGGCCATAGCTATTTCACAACATTAGACCTAGCTTCGGGCTACTGGCAAGTTGAACTTGATGAATCTAGCAAGGAAAAATCTGCATTTGTAATTCCAGAGGGTAATCTTCTAGAGTTTAATCGAATGGCATTTGGTCTTTCAAACGCAGTGCCTACCTTTCAAAGACTTATGGCAAGGGTGCTTGATGGTCTTACACCAAATAAATGTTTAGTCTATTTGGATGATGTCCTGATAGTTGGTAGAAATTTTGATGAACACTGCAAGAACTTGATTGAAGTTCTCGAGGCAATTAAACGCGCTGGTTTACGTCTTAAACCTTCGAAGTGCTATTTTGCAAAGCATGAAGTTAGCTTTCTTGGATTTGTCATCTCTGAAGGCGGACTCTCCCCAGACCCCAAGAAACTGGAAGCCATTGAACATTTTCCGAGACCTAATGATTTGACAGAACTACGTAGATTTTTAGGCATGGCCTCATATTATAGAAGATTTGTGGCTGGATTTACTGAAATTGTCGCGCCTTTAAATAAATTAACGCAAAAGAACGTCGAGTTTAATTGGAACGAGTATTGTGAAAGAGCGTTTAATGAGCTTAAAGAACAGTTAATGTCGAGTCCAGTTTTGGCTTTTCCTGACTCAAATCGTGAATTTATTATATATACTGATGCGAGTAATGTAGGCATAGGTGCAGTTTTAGCGCAGTCATCGGAAGAAGGAGACGAAAAAGTTATCTCATTCGCATCAAAAGCATTTTCTTCGGCAGAGAAAAATTGGACGGCCACGGAAAAAGAGGCCTTTGCAGTCGTCTGGGCTTTGCAGTACTTTCACCCCTATGTTTATGGTGTTAAAATCAAAGTTTTTACAGATCATAAGGCTTTAGAATGGCTGAGAAAAATTAAGCACCCAAACGGTAAATTGGCCCGCTGGATTTTGAAACTTGAGCAGTACGAATATTCTATTGTACACCGTCCAGGTTCCCTAATGCAACACGCCGACGCGCTTTCTCGTGCTCCTGTAAGAGGTATTAAAATATCAAACTGGTCAAGTCATGAGTTTTCTACCTCTCAGACCTTGGATCCCGCTATTCTACAAGCTAAGGATTGGCTTAGTACAAATCGTAAGCCTGCAAATCAACCTACTGAGAATTCGCCATATCTGTAGGAAAATGTGGCCGCTAGCCCCCAACCTCTATTTTCTTTAATTACTTTTGAATTTTATTGTTTATTGAGTTGCATTGTTTATTGATTGATTGGATGAAATTGTCGAAGCGAAGGTCGAAGTGAATAGAGTTCATTAGTAATTACGTCACATTCCCTTAGCAACGGTGGTTCTGGTTCTAAACAAAATATCATCCCCTTGGATACAATAGAAATGGCCGCATTCACGATAGCTGCCCTTTTATCTTTCTTCCACGATGAACCAAAATCTATCGACAGGGGTGAAAATCATTACAAATCGGATCACATACAAGCATTTTCGTATGCTGATCGAGTTGTTCGAGGAGAAGTGCAAGCCAGCATGAAGAACAAAGTTTATAAAGTCACGGTAAGTGTTGTTGATGATTCTTAGGCCCCTTTATTGCCGGTTACTAAAAGTGATCAAATTTAAACAAATTAATTCTCAAATTCAGTACCTAAATAAAATTATTTATGAGGATTCTGATATTAAAGAAATTTTATGGTTTTCATAATTTGCTTGCGAAAACTCTGCAAGTTTAATATCTTTATGGCAAAATATATGAACTGAACTGAAAATACTAGAAAATTAAGGCGTTGAAAATTTTTTCGCTTCTTCGTCAACAGATCTATCTCGATGATAGCTTTGGCATTCAATCAACTGAATGTGAATGTCCAAGAGGAGCATTGAAATGCAGCCATTCTGCTGCTTTTTTCATCCACTGCATTCATAATGTCAGCAGAACCGATGTTGAATGCCTATGGAGAAAAAAGAAATCTGCGGAAGTGATGCCAAAATCGTCCAGCGAACTGTTTCCAGTATCCAAAGCATACAACCCCCTCTCTCGCCAACCAAATAATGAAGATAGGGCGTGGCTTTACAACGAATTGAGTGGATATGGCAAATTTACTGGTATGTGTTGGCTACTGAGCCCAGAGCCACAGGTGGAGCCACAACATATTCCTGTGCCTATAGTGCATGATATTTTGTCTAGCCATGACTTCATCAAAATACA
The DNA here is from genome assembly GCA_964019165.1 of Mastigias papua. Classification (NCBI taxonomy): domain Eukaryota; kingdom Metazoa; phylum Cnidaria; class Scyphozoa; order Rhizostomeae; family Mastigiidae; genus Mastigias; species Mastigias papua. Next base: position 9,707,583 of record OZ025279.1, on the reverse strand, counting down.
AGCAACTGAGAAGCTTGTATATTTTCAAGAAAAAATGAAAATTTTCAAGGAAGCCATCACAAGCGTTGCGCAAATATCTAGTGGCCAACAGGCAAATGAGATTTGGCATCAAGTAAGGAAAGGGAGGTTGACGGCCAGCAATTTTGGTGCTGTTTTGCAAGCGAAAAAGGTCACCCAATCATTAATGAAGCGGCTTTTAGGGGAATATGATCTGAGTGGGGTGAAGTCCATCATGTGGGGTACTCAGCATGAGAAAGATGCTGTAAGCAGCTTTTCGAAAACCACGGGTCTGGTGGTGAATAAAACTGGCATATGGCTTGATGATGCAGGTATTTTAGGGGCTTCACCAGATGGACTGATAGGGGAAGATGCACTCCTAGAGGTTAAATGTCCTTATTCCCTGCGAAATGAAACTGTGTGTGAAGGACTAAAGCAGAAAAATTTTTTCCTAATGGCATGCGAAGAGGATCTTTTTTTGCGAAAAGATCATGCCTATTGGCACCAGGTTCAAGGACAGCTACATTTAGCAAATAGAAAAATGTGCTATTTTGTTATTTGGACCAAACAGGACATGAAGATTTTACAAATTTCTAAAGATGAATCATGGTGTAAAAATTTAGATGCTTTGAGACAATTCTACTTTGAACATATTTTCCCAGCAATGATTGAAGCCTTATAGAACCAGATATACAACAAAATATTCTCATTTCTTTCCTTTTTTCAAAACCTTCTCATTTAAATTCCTTAGTTTTGGCTATTCATTTGTTCTGAACTTTCTTACATCATTGATAAGATTATTTAGTTTATAAAATAATGCATTGCCACACAAAAATTGAGTACACAGAACATAAATAATGATAAAAGAATGTCCTTTACTTGCCACAATCCATAAAATATAATGATTAAATGCTATATAAAGCTTCTTAAAAGATTACCAGCCAACAAAAGTGGCATCAAATTGTGCCCCTTCATTGCACTCTTTGATAAGAGGAAACTGAAAATTGACTAATGCTGCAACTAGCTGTACAATTTTGTCTGCATGGCTTCTGAGATTTGCTGGAATGCATGATAGGATCTTGAAGTCTTTTATCCTTGCATTAGCCCGCTCAACATGAATTCTGCAAGTGGCAATTTTTTTTGTTGCAATAATTTCGTTTTTTGTAAATTTTGCATGTTCTAAAAATGGTGGAATATTAATTGTCACTCCAGGTGGCAGAATGTCAGCTATAAGGAATCCTTTATCTGCAAGGATTAAGTCACCAGCCATAAAATTGTGCAGAATGCCACTGTTTTGAACAATGGCTCTGTCTGATGTGGAGCCTGGATACAAGTTACTGACATAGGTTATCACAGCATTAGGAGACACACCGATTAAAACTTTAAATGAATTCATTCCTCTGTAAGAAGAATAGGTCACCCGCTGGAGATCCATTTCTCTTGGCACTGCAATTTCAACATCAGTGCAATCTACTACAACTCTGCAGTTTGGAAAAGGCAGAAATGATGCTGGTGATGTTGCCTTGTTTTTTTCTTTGGAAGGAAGCCTTTGCATGATGTCTTTGAAAAAGAGGCTATGCAAAACATGGAGAAATGTCAAAAAGATGTTGGAAATAGTTGCCTCACTACAAGAGAACAACTGACCTAAATGCAGGTTTGTATAATTTTGCCGCAGCTTCATCAATGTGATGAAAATTTGGTCCTCAAACTTGATTCCCTCTACCTTCCAGCCAAGATAATAGTTGATATCATTTTCAAATCTTTTTGCATAGTGCACTATAATCCAGAACACATTTTTTGTAGGAATTCCTGTTTCCATACAAACCACATTTTCTTTCAAATCATGTATAGAATAAATCTTTTTTGCATACTCCTGCTCTTTTTTCAACAATTTAAGCTCTTCAGAAACAGTTCTTAGCTCACTTTGCAAAATAATCTCTGCAAGAGAATGGCTAGTTGATGGTCCTACATCTTGTTCCATTGTTGGTTCTTCCAAAGGATCAGATGGTACACTTTTCTTTGCATTTTTTTTCCTCTTATTCTCTGGTTCAGGTGAGAACAGCTTTCCTGAGTTCCATTTAAAAATCTCAGGGTCATTTTTCTTGTCACCATCCCGAAAATGACAGCTGCACACTCTTGAATTTGTGTTTGGCTCTCTGTCTGCCCTCCTGTAATTGTAAGAAATGAAATGGATGTCAGTTTTAAAGTTGAATAAACCAAAGTTTTTTGATGAGCAATTTTCCTCAAGCCCATCCCAAAACTCCCTTAAAGTCTCATCTTGTAGATTTCCCTCCAAGTTGTTTTATTCTTAGTAAACAAGTTTATCAGTCTCTATTAAAAGTCTCTAATTTTGAGTAAATTAAACCAGTCATTACTCAATTTAAGCACAAAATCTGGTCTATTCACATAGTGCAATAAAAACCAGAAATTGAACCATAATCTAGCAAATTTTTCTATTTGCATGCAATATTTTGCAGTGCATTAAACCCACCATTGCAAAGAGTAAGTTATGTCAGGCTTACTTACCTTATAAGTGTTTTCCACCGCTTTAACCTTCCCTCTTCTCTTGGAAATCGATAAAAGCTGCAGTGGTGACTCTCAGATTGGTGATTGCAGTTGGGAACAAAACACTGTACCATCATGTAAACTCAATCTATCTAGGCCTAATCTATCTACAGTAGTATTACTCTAACTATCTGTCTAACTACTCAATCTATCTATCTCTACTCAGTTTCCAATAATACTATCCTTTTGACACTCTTTAGCGAAGAAAACTAATGCGAATCGATGAAATCTAGACGTGCAAAGACAGTTTGAATCTTGTTTCTGTCGCTGGACTAGTTGGTAACTAAGCGCGCAGAAGTTTGTTTAGAACCAGAACCACCGTTGCTAAGGAGCCGTGACGTCACACTAATGAACTCTATTGAGATGCAAGAGGCAAACCGAATAAGGAACTCTAAAGAATTGTAACTCTGGCGAATTGGAACTCTAAAGAATTGTAACTCTGGCGAATTGGAACTCTAAAGAATTGTAACTCTGGCGAATTGGAACTCTACTACATATGAAACTAACGAGGTGATAACGTTCATTTTTTAAAATTATCTGGACGGCGTTATAGAATCCTTGCGGCGCAAGTCAAGAAGTGATGGGAAGAACTTGCAATCAACATTGTTTTTTTTATATATTTTCATTTAGTTTATCGCATTATTTTATACATACAGTCCTCTTATCTTATATGAATTAGATTCTTTGGTATTATTTGAACCCTTTTGGGTAATTCTATTCCGTCAACCAGATGGGCGTGTCTAGTCCTCTGGCCTGACTTGGAATCTAAGGCGGAAAAACGCACATGGTCGACACCTGTAGCCGGATTTATGCATAGATTTTACTACATCTTCTTGGTTAGTTTTGCCTTAGCTTTAGGATTACCTTCTTGTTATATTTTTCTATCTCATATAACCTCCGTAATGACTCAAGAGGGGGAAAGCGCCACTAACCCTGCTAGTACCTCCACTCCAGCCATCTTGTCCAAAAAGAAAAGAATTCGTGCAGGGTACCGAGCTTATGTTACAAAAATCATATCAGATTCTAGGGAGCTATTGGACAAAGGGCCATTTTTAGTTCCACAAGCAGAAAATCTTAAAGTCCTTTTGAAGGAACGTCAAAAACTATTGCGTCATTTTGACGATGAAATCTTAGACTTATTACCAGAAGAAGAAATACAGAACGAAATTTTTGATTGCGAAGAAAAACAAGTCCAAATCCTATCGATAATTACCGAACTTGAAAGTAGACAACTCAGTTTACGTGCAAATCGATCGGTAAACCCAGAACAGTCCGTTGCGACTTCAGTTCCATCCACTGAGATAGTAAATTTGCCCAAATTGCACCTCGCTAGTTACAGTGGTGACCCAAAAAAGTGGCATGAGTGGTGGGACTCATTTGAAATTATTCATAACAATCCGAATCTTTCTAAAGTGAATAAGTTTAGACATTTGCGAACGCTACTCGATGGAAAGGCTGCTGCTGCAATATCGGGTATTCAAACAACCGATTCGAATTACGACACGGCTATAGAAGGTTTAAAGGAGCGATTTGCTCAAAAACAGATGATAATTAACTCGCATATGGAAGCTCTTATGAGTCTTCCAAGCGTCTGCTCAGTAAGGGACATAACTACGGTCAGAAAGTTAGTAGACGATATTGACACTAACGTAAGGAGCTTAAAATCATTGGGCTTAGAACCTAAAGAATACGGTGCACTGTTGAACCCCCTTGTTATGGGAAAACTACCCGAAGAAATCCGTTTATCTGTCACGAAGGAAATGAAAGATAAGGAATGGGAACTTAACACAGTCTTGAAACTTTTGAAAACAGAACTTAGTGCTAGAGAGCAATGCGCGCACGTAAAATCGCCAACAAGTGTCTCTTACACAAAACCCCGCACGCAGAATTTGCCCACAACTTCTGCTCTGGTAACTAATGGTAACAAGGTTACATGTAGTTTTTGCAAGGGATTGCATTTATCGGTAAAATGCTGCATAGTAACGGATAAGAAGCAGAGAAAATCCATTCTTCGGAAACATGGGCGTTGTTTCGTCTGTCTAAAAAAGGGTCACATTTCAAAGGATTGCGGGAGTAACATTAGCTGTCACATTTGTAAACAGCGCCACCATGCCAGCATTTGCGAGAAAGCTGATATGCCTACACCTGCAGGGTCCAGGAGCCAACCTAGGGCGCTTGCTAATCCTCTACAGTGGCAGAGTAATCCGACACACTCGTCACCCCTTTCCACCAACGAAATGCAATTAAATTTGTCTGGGTCAACCCAGGGCAATTCTACAACCACCATGCATATTGAGACGAAAACTTCTGTTCTACTACAAACTGCAAAAGCGTATGTTTCTGCGGCTCAACACCCTGAGAAATCAGCCGTCGCTCGCTTAATTCTTGATTCTGGCAGTAAACATTCTTACATATCAGAAGCATTAAGATCTACTCTCTCTCTACCGACAGTAGGCAGAGAAACATTGACAATAAAAACTTTTGGTGATAATGAGGGCACTGTGCGTACCTGTGATATTGTTCAGTTTTGCGTGCGCAGCCCATACAACAGTTTATGTACCTATGTGACTGCGTATGTAGTTCCTATTGTCTGTGCGCCAATAAGAAATCAGGCTATTAACTTTGCTACTAGGAATTATCCACATCTCACAGGACTATGGCTTGCCGATTTCCCCGCACAAATTGATGATGCATTGAATTGCGAAATTTTGATTGGTTCAAACTTTTATTGGCATTTTATATCTGGACAATGCATAAGGGGGGAGCGAGGACCAATTGCACTTGAATCTTGTCTTGGTTGGGTATTGTCGGGCCCAATGTATGATTGTCCTTCTTCCTCTTCAACTGAAGTAAATCTTGCAGATACCCACGTACTATTTTTGACATCTACTAAAAGAAGTGAAGAGCAAGCATTAGAACAGCAAGTAGCGAAGTTCTGGAGTCTTGAGTCTATAGGCATCTCAAGGAACGAACTAAGCTTATATGAGAGCCAATCAAACGAGCTCAACAAGTTAAATACCTCGGAATTATGGTTGATGAGAACCTGACATGGAATGAGCAATATAAAAACCTTAAAGGTAAAATAAAAAATGCTCTCTCGTCCCTGCGGAGACTAAATAACATACTCCCGCAATCTAAACTAGATCAGGTCTATAAGGCACTGCTAGAGAGTCATTTGAGATACAGTGATGAACTATGGGGAAATTTATCAAACACAAAACTGGATCACCTTCAACGCCTACAAAATAGAGCCCGCACACTAATAGAAGGCTCAAGATTAAAGGACGGGTGGAGGTGTAATTGGCTCTCTGTCTCAAATTTGATAAAATTTGACAGGGCAGTTATGATCTACAAAATAATAAATGGTCTCTGCCCCGACAGTTTGCAAGGAAGACTTGTCACTAGGTCCCAAATATCTAATTATTCAACAAGGAATTACCTTGACCTAGACATTCCAAGGCAAAACTTAGAATTCTCTAAAAAGAGCTTTTTCTATTGTGGTGCTAAGGCGTGGAACGAAATCCCATTACAAATAAGAATGAGTTCCACGACTACCACGTTCAAAAAGAAATTAAAGGAATACCTGCAAAATTAGCATCCTTTCCCTAAGCACGATCCCTGGGAAGACCAGCAATACCATTTAAATTTACTTGTAATTTTATTTTTTTTTATATATAACGTATTTTCTTTATAATTACGTAGCTGATAGGGTTTCGTGTAAAAATATAATTTGATGATGATGATGATGATGAGACCTTCCAAGATGAAATCGAATTTATCGATGGCAGATACCAGGTAGGGTTGCCATGGAAACAAGATCACCCTGTTCTGCCTGATAACTACGATCTTTGCAAGAGACGCCTACAATCTACAATAAATAAACTGAAAACAAATCCGCCTCTGATGGAAGATTATAAAAAGATCATAAAAGAGCAAGAAGAGAGAGGAATAATCGAAAGGGTTGAACCGCAAGACGAAGCTATAGTTGGGAATGTGACGTATCTTCCACACCATCCAGTAATTCGTAAGGACAAGCAAACTACGAAGGTTCGTATAGTGTACGATGCGTCAGCTAAGAACAAACATGGAGTTTCATTGAATAGTTGCCTTTACACCGGACCGTGTTTACTAAAGACAGTCGCCGAAATCATTGCAAGATTTAGATTGTTTCCAATTGCAATCACAGCTGACATTGAAAAGGCGTTTCTCATGATTTCTGTTAACCCACGTGATCGAGATGCGTTGCGATTTCTTTGGTATGAAAGTGACAACAGTCATTCAACAGCAGTAGACCCTGTGATCTATCGCTTTACACGAGTAGTGTTTGGAGTTTCAAGCAGCCCCTTTTTGCTAAATATCACCTTGAAGAAGCATATAGAACGTTATGCAGATATTCATCCGAATGTGTCCTCAAATCTTGCCAATGGTTTGTATGCCGACGATGTAAACAGTGGAGGGCATACTATCCAAGAGGCACTAGAATTCTATAGATGCTCCAAAGGAATAATGAAGGAGGGAGGTTTTAATCTGCGCAAGTGGGCCTCAAACTCAAGAGAAATTATGGACGAAATTCGATCAGATGAAAGATTAGAAATTAATTCTGAACAAATATTGCTGGAAGATGATGAATCATTCGCTAAGGCTAGTTTACCAGTGAATCAACAAAACAAGAACGATAAATTAAAGGTACTTGGTCTCATATGGGACAATGAAAGGGACACATTCAACTTTGACATTGCTAAGCTGCTACAAGATACACCAGAAAGGCCAAGAACGAAACGAACTATTCTTGGATTAATAGCAAGGATCTTTGATCCTATCGGGCTGATCTCACCAGTGACAGCTCCACTGAAGGTCTTTCTGCAGAAGTTATTTATGGAAAACCTCAATTGGGATCAGCAGCTAACTGGAGGCCTAGCTGACCACTGGGACTTTCTTCTGTCTAGCGTTGAAAGGCTAGGAGAGATAAACATTCCCCGGTTTTATTTTGGGGAAATTAAGGGAAAGCCAGAAGAGATCAAACTATTCGGATTTTGTGACAGTTCACAAGAAGCGTACGCTGCCGTTGTTTATGCCAAAGCAACAGTTGATGGAAATTCAAGAGTGAGTCTCGTTATGGCAAAGACAAGAGTAGCTCCATTATCCAGATTAACAATTCCACGTCTTGAACTCCTTTCAGCCTTGATTCTTGCGCGATTAATAAATACAGTAAAGGAAGCACTCAGTCCCATCGTCAGCACAGAAATAGTGAAATGCTGGACAGATTCGATAACAGCTATGCACTGGATTAAGGGACATGAAAGGGAATGGAAATTATTCGTAGAGAATAGAGTGCAGGAGATTCGCAAGCTTGTGCACCAAGATCTTTGGGACCACTGCCCTGGAATTGATAACCCGGCTGACATACCAACGAGAAACACGGGTATAGTCAACTTCTTGAATGAAAACCAATGGATCCAAGGCCCTGAGTGGCTTTCAATGGATGAAACTCATTGGCCTAAGCGAACACTACCTATAGATCTTTCTGAAGATTGTATCAAAGAGATGAAACCAAAGGGTGCAATGAGTATGCTGGTAGAGTCAGAGAAGCGCTCCTTTATATCAAGGTTGATTGATTGCCATAAATTCAACTCTTACCAAAAACTTTTACGTGTGACTGCAACTGTTCTTCGTTTTATCGAAATTTGCAGAGGAAAGGTGAAAGAATCTAAAGGTCTAACTGCACAAGACCTAGAAAGGGCTGAACAATGTTGGATAAGGGATGTTCAATCTACCATCACTGAAGAGAAACTCACAGATTTAAGGAAACACCTCGGTAACAGAAAGGATGAAAGGGGCATAATTCGCTGCTTCGGTAGATTAAACAATTCAAGTTTACCTCTTGAAACAAAGAACCCTATACTTTTGCCGAAGAAACACTACTTCACTCAGCTGATTATTTGGTATTGTCACTGCAAGGTGCTGCACAATGGAACAAAGGAGACTCTGCAAGAACTCAGATCACGTTTCTGGGTAAACCAAGGTCGTCAACTCGTTAAGGGGGTCTTGCGAAATTGCAGACTATGTAAAAGAATTCAAGGCCTAGCCTATCATCCACCAAGTGCAGGACAGTTGCCAGACTTTAGAGTACGAGAGGAGCATACATTTTCAACAGTTGGCATTGACTTTGCAGGACCCCTCTACATTCGAGCGTCAGGTGATCATAAGAAGGTCTACCTCGCGTTGTTCACCTGTGGAACATCCCGTGCTCTCCATTTAGAACTAGTACCGGACTTGACCGCTGAAACATTTCAGATGTGCTTTCGAAGATTTGTAAGCCGAAGGGGACTTCCTCTTACGATTGTGACGGATAACGCAAGGACATTCAAGACTTTTTCTAAAACACTTATCACGATTCTCAAGTCGTCAAGGATGCAATCGTACTTGGCAGAAAGGCGTATTAGCTGGAAATTCAACCTGGCCAAGGCCCCCTGGTGGGGTGGATTTTATGAACGCTTAATTGCCTTAGTTAAAACATGCCTAAAGAAAACAATAGGTACTGCAAGGCTTTCATATGATGAACTAAGCACTGTAATAACAGAGATAGAAGGGGTACTGAATTCGCGACCATTAACTTATATGTATCCCAGAGATCTTGAGGAGCCACTCACTCCATCTCATCTGTTAATGGGACGAAGGTTGCTGCAGCTACCCAATGAGGTCACGATGAAGGATAACGCGGACTTCCAAGAGAACGAAAGGGCACTACGAAATAGAGCCTCGTTTGTCTCTCAGCTGATAAATTGCTACTGGAAAAAATGGAAAAGGGAATACCTTGTAAATCTGCGTGAGCACCACCGCATGAGATCAAAGGAGTCGAGAACATCGCACATTGCGGTTGGAGAAGTGGTATTACTTCAAGATGAACAAGTTAGAAACCGTGCCTTTTGGAAGCTAGGGTTAATAGAAGAACTTATTACCGGCAAGGACAACGAGGTTAGAGGGGTGAGAGTGCGGACAGGAAATAGACATATTTTAGAAAGGCCCGTACAGAAAGTGTTTCCACTGGAGTTAAAGGCAGTTACGGATAATTCACCAATCAAGGAACAAACGACGAAACTAGAGAGACCAACACGTGCGGCAAAGACCGTTGCAAATGAAAGGATAGCCATCGTTGACCAGCTTGAAGAGGAACTCGATTAGACGTATGCGCTGGTCAAGGGGGGAGTGTAGGAAAATGTGGCCGCTAGCCCCCAACCTCTATTTTCTTTAATTACTTTTGAATTTTATTGTTTATTGAGTTGCATTGTTTATTGATTGATTGGATGAAATTGTCGAAGCGAAGGTCGAAGTGAATTGAGATGCAAGAGGCAAACCGAATAAGGAACTCTAAAGAATTGTAACTCTGGCGAATTGGAACTCTAAAGAATTGTAACTCTGGCGAATTGGAACTCTAAAGAATTGTAACTCTGGCGAATTGGAACTCTACTACATATGAAACTAACGAGGTGATAACGTTCATTTTTTAAAATTATCTGGACGGCGTTATAGAATCCTTGCGGCGCAAGTCAAGAAGTGATGGGAAGAACTTGCAATCAACATTGTTTTTTTTATATATTTTCATTTAGTTTATCGCATTATTTTATACATACAGTCCTCTTATCTTATATGAATTAGATTCTTTGGTATTATTTGAACCCTTTTGGGTAATTCTATTCCGTCAACCAGATGGGCGTGTCTAGTCCTCTGGCCTGACTTGGAATCTAAGGCGGAAAAACGCACAATATCTACGAGGCCTTTATCGCGTTTTCGACTCCTTATGTATCGACAGGGATTTATTATGCAGGAAATGGATTGATGCTACGGGTATAGAGCGATTGCAAATTGTAGTTCCACGGTTTCTTGCTAAAAGAGTACTAAAAGAAATTCATGAATCTATCGGTCATTTCGGTGTTCACAAGACATTTGATATGGTTCAACGATATTTCTATTGGCCTTCTTTTCACAAAGATGTTGAAGAATACTGTGCTAGCTGTGAATTGTGCGCCAAAAATAAGGTAGTGCCTATGCCGCGTTCCCCAATGAAGCCCATTGGAGTAAAGCCACAACCGTTCTATATGGTGGGTGTAGATATTATCGGACCGTTAAAAACTACATCTGAAGGGAATCGCTATATCTTGTCCGTTATCGATTATTATACAAAATACGCAGAGGCCGAACCGTTACCGAATCAAGAAGCAAAAACAGTAGTGAAGGCTCTTGAGCAAATCTTTTCTCGCCACGGAATGCCTAGTGTACTTTTAACGGATCAAGGTCGTAACTTCGAATCTCATCTTTTTCAAAGCATGTGCAGTTTATTTAATATTGACAAACGGCGTACTACACCTTACCACCCGCAATCCGACGGACTTTGCGAGCGTTTTAATGGTATTCTTAAAGTTTTATTGCGTATGAAAGTGAACAAAGATCGTGATAACTGGGATGTTCTATTACCTTCAGCTCTTTTAGCGTATAGAGTCAGTAAACAGGAGAGTACTGGTGTGTCACCGTTCGAATTATTGTATGGTCGCGAGCCCCACCTCGCATTCGCTATCAATCAAGAGGGGGAGGAGAAAGTAGTGAAAGATGCTGATGAATATTTAGTTGACTTGCGAAAGCGCCAAGAAGACTTGAGCCAGTATGTTTCGGGTCGTATAAATAAGTCCCAAGAAAAACAGAAAGAGAATTATGATCGAGCACACCGTTCATCAAGAAATAAGAGACTCATTGTCGGAGATTTGGTGCTTTATAAAAACTTTCGCGCCACCGGTTTAGATTGTAGGTACTTTGGACCGTTTCGCGTTGTAAACGTGATCGAAAACAACTGTGAGATCGAGTCCGCGTTTGACGGAAAGAAGCGATTTGTTCATTGCAATAGTCTAAAGCGTTTCAGTCCAGCTAACTCTTTAAATGATACTGTTGATAGTGTTGTAGATTTAGAGTCGAGCGATTCGGAAGAAGAACTAGACTGCATTGTAAAGGATCGTATCGCGAATCGAGAAGACCACGAATTAGACGTCGATGGAAGACCGTATAATCTTCGAAGGAATAGACGGGCACCAGAGCGTTACGGAATTTCGATAATGGACTATTAACTGTACTATTGTCGCTGAGATAGAGACTCTCACCAATGCTGAAACTTTGACTTTATGTTTCAAACAGGAAAGAAAAAAAAAGAACTAAGAAATACTGTTTTGTTGACATTCACGTCTATCAATATGTTTTGTTGCTATATTTTGCTCATTTAGATTTGTTTTAGGAGAGGGGAGTGTGGAGGAGCTAGGGCGTGAACGAGAGAGAAACTAAGGGGAGTGTAAAAGAGAGAGAAAATGGTGAAGACGTGGATTAAGAGTGTAGTAACAGTTATAGTTGTAATTTAGAGCTAACGTACTTCCAGCGTGGAAATACATCGATTTTTATTTTGTACATCATATACCGCAAAGCTATGCTGGATTCATTACACATGATATGTCTTTTTACGCAGAATAAGTAAAAAATCTTGCCGATTTTCAACTCACATTAATGCCAGTGGTCGATTTGATAAGAAAACATGGATAAAATTGCAGGGAGACACGAATTGTGTATTTTTACACACTTTGCCGCTATACGGTATACACCCCTTGTATAGCATATAAACAATGTACGGCCTATGCGCCCCTATATGCATGGTCTGTCTCTTTACGCAGAATAAGTAAAAAATCTAGCCGATTTTCAGCTCAAAGTAATCAAAGTGGTCGAGTTGATTAGAAAAGATCGATAAAATTGAAAGGATACATGAATTTCGTATATTTCGATACTTAGCTGCTATGCAGCATTTGTATAGCACATAACCAGTGTCTGGCAAATTGTGGCGCGGTTTGGATTGTATGCCTGTTGAGAAAGAGTAAGTCGGTCAAAGAGGACCGGCCTGAAGGCTAGTAAAAGAGTCCATGACCAATGCTTTCTACTGTATGAAGGATAGTGTGTTGTATGTGTACTTTCAGCGGACGATTTGTGTGTAGTATTATGTGCAGCTTTCACATGCTGTACCCCCGTTGTCTATTTACGTGTAAAGTGCAGGGATTTAGATGACGAGGTAGCAATGCGCTATTTCCTGTTAAGTAGCTTCCCGCTGCGCCCCTATTTGCATGGCAGCCCCTATTTGCATGCCTCTTTCTCGAGCCCCTATTTGCATGGTCTCGCGCTGAACCACACTCCGGATTTTGAACTTTCTGTCGACTTGAACGTGTTTAAACCTTTCATTATTAATCAAGTCACCGTTCGCTGCATACGGGCAAGAATATATTTGTAGTAACCTGAAGTTCTCGCACGGACAGCTCTCCGATATAGTAATAACAGCTCAGTACCGTGTTATTTGTCAAGGAAATCATGGATTCCATCTGGATGCGGCTGCTCATTGCGATACTTCAATTCACATATTTTGCTCGAGTTGGTAGGTAAATTTTATTTGATTTGTTGTGAGGTTGCTTCAGTGGGCATACGCTCTTAACCATGTAATAGCCCCTAAATAAATATGTTTCAACGTTGATGAGTGCGGGAATCTAGCAGAATGACAATGCTATGGATACACATAAGTGCCTTGTTATATTAAAATCACGGGGATATAATTCTCGATATGTTCAACTAGTTAGTAATTTGGCCTCGTTGTTCACAAGTTTAGCAGTGTTGTTCATCATGTAACAGTGGTCATTGCACATATCCTTAGTTCTTTCCTAGAGCACCGAAAGCTGTTTAAAACTCGCCCCAAATGTTCATAGTACTAACACTCAAAAGCTGAGAATGCTTGTTGTTTTGAGTTCTTTCCAATTTTACGCACTCATGCTGTTCGTGTCCTTGTGATGATGCTTCATTACCAGCCAGTGATACTATTCCCATTCAAATCAAAACACATTTTATTTGCTCAGAACTAGTTCTATGATTTAAACTGTGTAACTGAACGCCGAACGCTGAAATGGTCTGGATAAAAACGTCCGTGAAGTAGGGTGGTTTCCACATTATCGAAATTGTAAATAATAGGTAACAGGGTTGCATTGAGCTAAATTGGTGGCATGTTGCTTTTCTTCAAATGAAGTTTCAAACTTTCTAGAATATGAAGAGAAAATGTGAAATATCTCCATATGAACAAGTGCATAACCATTTTCATATCAATCCCTTTGAATGTGTTAGAATTCTATGTATATTTTTCTCACCACAGATTCTCTTGCATGCGACAGTAATGAAATACAGTGCAGGAATGGAGCATGTATTTCCTTGTCTTGGAAATGCGACGGGGAAGATGATTGTGGCGACAATTCAGATGAGGATACATGTCGTAAGTCACCCAGTAAGAGATATTAGACTTTTTCAAGTGTGGCGTGGTTTGGTGTGACATATTTTGAGCTTTCATAATCATCACAATATGTTTTTGAATGGGAATATCCCAAAAGTATTCGTGAGATTCAGTATCACAACTAGGTAAACAGAAGTCCCGTGTCAGGCGGTTTGACTTCCTCCATTTTACGGTCAGTGGTTCCTAGTTGGATTCAGCAGACAATCGAGTATATTTGTACTCCTTGATAGTGCGAATGTGAATGTCAACGCTAGGGGAAGCAAGTGTAGCGTTCTAGGGTTCTTTGCTGGTGGCCAGTATTTACTAAAATCTTATGCCTAGGCCTAAGTGGAAGTAACACAAGTAAAACTGCGCTTTGCTGTATACGATAAAGTTGTAACTGAAAGACTGATCAATGTGAATTAAACACTCATTACATATGACATCAACTGAACGCCAATCAATACATGGTACGTCAAGATCACAATACACGATATGTCACGATCACAATACACGTTGACAAGGGAACATATTGCTCGGAAAGGGCGTTTACTACGCACAACAGGACTCCACATGAACGACAACGTAACACGACTAAACATCAAACTCAATTCGTTACACCTTCCCCTCCCTTAAAACTACAAGTTACTACTAATGATAGTTCTTTGAGTCCAAGAAAAACACTAAAATAATAAAGTTCAAAGGATCGCTACGGTCCGGAGATAACAAACTGGCAAACAAAGGTAGTGCCTACAACAATGTTTGGTCCTCCCAGTGTCGAAGCAATGTCTTTGAAAATTACGATAAAACGATGTAACCTTAGTCGAAACTCAAAAGAGAATACTTCTTGTGATTACTATATAAGAACTATCACTGAATGAAGGAATTAATAGAGTACAAGAATTTTAAGGTCCAATAGACAGTCACGGGGGTATCTCCCAACATTTCTCCCCCCTTTTATAGTTTTATAGCGCTCCAAGGAATGTTCTCTGGGAACTGACGTGCTCGCCTCTGCCGTTGTGGGTATCGCCGATCGGGAATTTCATGGTCATTATCAGACAAATCTGTGTCTGAATCATTTTCGTACTCAATCTCACTGTCTGAGCTTACACTTTCTTCGCTATCCTCGCTAGAGTCTTCGCTATTTGCTGAGGGGTAAACTGTATCATTAACAACATTTTTGTCTTTAGCAGAACCTGTTGTAGTTGTTGGCTGATTAGGGTAATCAATAGAGGGCTCCACGACAGGTGTGATCTTGCACGGACTAAGACGATCGTGATGAACTATTTTTTGTTCTTCAGTTTTGTCATTTATTATTTCAAAATTAACTCCATTTGGCAGCTTTCGAAGTACAGTCCATGGGCCATTTCGCCGGGGTGTTAGTTTGCGATTTTCGCCTGTCTTATAGTACTTAACTTTTAGCCATACCTGGTCACCCTCCTCATAATGATGAAACCGAAGGTTTTTATTATACTGTGCCTGCATCCGTTCTTTACTTAGTTGCAAATTCTGCAAAACAGTCTTATAAGTATCCTCAAGAATAAAACTGCGATCTTGGGCATAGGCAGCCGGGGTAGTGACATCAACAGTTGGGCATGGATCGATACTAAATAGGACATCAATTGGAAGACGAGCATATCGGCCAAAAACAACATTGTATGGTATGCATTGAGTCACTTTGCTGACACTGGTGTTGAGAGCAAACACTAGCTCTGGTAACAACGAACGCCATTTATACTGTGGAGCTTTTCTTTGAAGTAATACCGCTCGTAACATGTCCTTGACACTGCGTATATTGCGTTCAGCAAACCCATTCCCCTGGGAATGGTATGCGGAGGACCGACGCTTTTCAATCTTCAGTAAGTTACAAAGCTCCTTGATCACAGTACCATCAACATTCGAACCCTGGTCACTTAGCAAGAAATATGGAGCTCCATGGATATATATCCAATGTGACAGTAAGGCATCAGCAATATCAGTAGCGGTTTGGTCTTTAAGTGGGACAGCCTGAATGTATTTCGAGAATATATCACCAATAAGAAGAAAGTATTTAAAGCCACGTTGATCTGGAGGCATATACGCGATATCAATAGATATAAACTCCATTGGCGCCTCCGGGGTAACCATAGGAGTAAGGGGCGCTTTTGGAGGCGACGGATCACTTTTAGTTTGTTGACAGATCAAGCACTGTGATACAAAATTCTTGACATAGCCATACATATTGGGCCAAAAAAACCTATCTTTTAGGAGTAAATAGGTTTTATCTGTGCCAAAATGGGCTGAACAATGTACTTCTGACACAATGAATTTTTTCAACGAAGGCGGTACAACGGGACGACCTGATTTTGTCAGAATGTTTTCGACCATCCGTAATTGATTCTGAACGCGTTTGAATCTGCCAGAAGTAATATTTTCACCATGTGTTATGAGCTGCTTTATTTTATTGATCAAGGGATCAGTGTCTTGCTCGTGGCGTAATTGCTCCACAAAAGTGGTATTATCAATAGCTGTAGCAAAAACGTGTTCCTCAAATGTAGATGGTGGTTGATTCAGGTTTGCAGCTGGGTTGCGAGACAGTAGATCAGCTTTTACGTTGTCTTTTCCTCGTATGTATTCTACAGTATAATTGTATTCTTCAAGCTCGGCAATCCATCGTCCGAATTTGCCACGGGGGTCCTTTTGCTGGCGGAGGTGCACAAGCGGATTATGATCAGAACGTAGTACAAACTCTGTACCTGATAAATAGACATGCCAATGGCGCACAGCGAGAACTAACGCAAAAGCTTCTTTTGTAACTGGTGCCCATTTGCGTTGCGTGCTGTTAGAGGAAGTTGAAAAATAAGCAATAGGATGCAAAATGTTACCTTCTCCTTTTTGGGACAAAATGCCTCCAGCAGCATAATCACTAGCATCGACTTCAACAATAAAGGGGTCATTAAGTTTGGGAAAAGCTAAGATAGGTTCGCACATTAAATGTTGCTTTATTTCCAGAAAGGCGGCTTCACACGATGTGTCCCATACAAATTTGACGTTATCACCAGTAAGACGATTGAGCGGCTGGCTAAGTGTTGCAAAATCTTTAATAAAGGTTCGATAAAATCCTGCCATACCGAGAAAACGACGCAGTTCCTTTTTAGACTCAGGATGAGGAAGTTGGTTAATAGCATTTGTTAAGCGCTTTTGTGGCTTAATGCCATCAACTGAAAGTTCAAACCCCAAAAAGTCGACTTTTTGAGCAGCAAAAACACATTTTGATGCTTTCAATGTCACGTTTGCAGTTCTTAAGCATTCAAAAACAGCTGTTAAATCACGCACATGTTCATCAAATGTCGTACTAAATACTACAATATCATCCATATATGACAATACTTTATCGGTCCGTAAGCCAGATAGACATATGTCCATCATCCGTTGATATGAAGCCCCCGAATTTGATAAACCGAATGGCATGACATTAAATTCAAATTTGCCACGCGGAACAGCAAAGGCGGTTTTTTCTTTGTCTGTTTCCGATAACGGGATTGACCAATAGGCTGAAGCTGCATCCAGTGTAGACCAGTATTGCGAACCAGCCATTTTGTCAATAACGTCTTTTATATGGGGCAGTGGATATGTGTCCTTTTTTGTGACATCATTTACACCTCTGAAATCACACACAAAACGTGTAGTATTATCCTTTTTTTTTACTAAAATGACAGGTGCATTCCACGGGGAATACGACGGGCGAATTATGCCATTTGTAAGCATTTCTGATACTTGATCATCGACTTCCTTTTCCCAAGCCACCGGAATCCTACGTGGTTTGTGATATACAGGCAATGCATCATTGGTAATGATCCTATGTTCAAGAAGATTAGTTTTTCTGGGCTTTCTCGGATTTGTAGCAAACACATCCTTGTAATCTGTAAGCAATGACATAAGACGGGTATTTTCTGTAGTCGAGAGATTATCGCTTAAAGTGATATCATTGATGTTAAAAGCAGCCCCTTCACTTGGAGAGTCACTTGGCATAGATGCATGTGTAGGTTGAATAGAGCCAATGGATTTTCGTGAGGGCAAATAAATGTCTGCAGGTGTGACGTTAAGTACCGTAATAGGAAAAAGCCCATCGATGTTTGGAATAACACGACTCCTGGTAGCATAGATACCATTTACATTTGGTAATAATTGTGGCTCAAAATCACCCTCAAGTAACGAATTAATTGTCGAGCATTTAACAAAAAGAACTTTCTCAGACCTAGCAGGTATGACTGTATTTTCACACAATCGTACATTGTTACATACTGTTGACAAGCCTTTTATTGCAAGTGGTCCTAATTCAATAATATTGCTACTAAAATCAAATCTGACTGCACCGAATTTTCGCATAAAATCCCTCCCTAGCAGTATGTTCGCGTACGTAACGGTATCAAGGACTTGGAAAACATGATCTCGGGGCTGGCTACCTGGTAGAGTAACTTCTACGTGAACCGAACCCAATATCTTCATCTTATCACCAGATGCATTGATTAACGATTTGGCCGAAGTTTTGTCAACGTGGGCTTCTAGTCCGATTTTTCGCAATGTTCCTAAATCAAGTACCGAGGCCCCTGACCCCGTATCGAGCATGGCGTGAGTTCTTAAATTGTGCAATTTGGCAGCAACAACAACAGTACTTGAATCTCCTATAAAGTTCATATTAGAAGAACTGGCTAGGCCTTGAAACTTAGGACATACTTGATCCTTATTATCATGACCACGTTGGCCGCAACTTTGACAAAAACGGGATGGGCAATTCCTCACTAAATGAGTTGTGCTTTGACAGCATCTGCATTTCCGTTGCTGGTATAACGTATTTTGGTGTTTAGCTCTTGAAACCCCTTGATGTTCAGACTGATAACGTTGATTTCCAGAATTTTGATATTTGTCCAGAACGTTGTCGTGTTGATTGTGGGATTGGATGTTTGCAAAATTTTCTGGCGGTTTTGAGGGTTCACATCCCCCGGTTTTAGCATTTAAATTGTTATGGCTCAATTTGTCAACAACTTTTTCAGCAATATAATCTAAAACCTTGGAGGGAATTGTTGTCCCTGGATTGCTGACATTAACCGTTTGGCTTGACTGACAGCCTTGATATACTGATGTAATCCCCGCAATTTGGAGACGTGTTGTTTCCTCCGCTAGTGAATCGATATCATAATTGGCAAATTTCTCCATTGATTTTAGAGCAAGCTGCATGTCCGAATGCTGCCCACGAACAAAATAATCCTTTGCTATTACTGCACGAGTCGAGCTATCAAAACTAGGGTATGCCAATGTAACTAATTCCTTCAACTTATAAGCATATGTATAGGCTGATTCATTTGGACTTCGCATTCGATTTGACAAGGTGGATAAGGCTTCATCGCGGTTAACACGACCTTTCTCGAATTCGACTAGCAGTTCTTTTTGAATTTTGGCCACATTTTTTCTGTCTTCTTCGCCAAGTCGTAAATATACGTCGAACGCTACGCCTTCAAGTTTGCTAGCAAGATACTGAGCTGACTTCTCACCGGAATAACCATTTAGTGCCGATAGTAATTCCACTTTAGTTATGAATTCTTTCACGTTGCTATCGCCGTTGAAGATTATGGTTCTACCTTCCATAATATAGTTAATTCAGTGATAGTAATGTAACCTTAGTCGAAACTCAAAAGAGAATACTTCTTGTGATTACTATATAAGAACTATCACTGAATGAAGGAATTAATAGAGTACAAGAATTTTAAGGTCCAATAGACAGTCACGGGGGTATCTCCCAACAACGAAGGCTCCCTCTCGCACTTCCGCTGCAACCCTCAATGGCCAGCGCACTCTAAAGCCTGGTTTCCATATGATCGCTAGGATCGCTGGCGACGCAAGGATCGCACAGTTTGTGACCAGCGATCCTTGCGTCTTAATGGAAACTGCCTGTTCACATTTGCCAGTGTTGGAAGAACCCCCGTGACGTTAAATTCGTTGTTGCGCAATTCTTTATATATATATTTTATGTTGATTTATAATTATTCATTCAGCGATAGTTCTCATTCGAGTGACTATAAGAAGTATTCTCATTGCGTTTCGACTACAGTTACATTACTATCGCTGAATCTAAAAATGGAGGTTAAAACTCTAGTATTCAACGGCGAAGGTGACGTCAGAGATTTTATAACAAAAGTCGAGTTATATTCCGCGTTAAAGGGTTATACTGAGGAGAAATGCGCTCAGAACCTAGCAAGCCGCTTAGAAGGGCCCGCTTTTGACGTTTATTTACGATTAAATCAAGAAGATAAGAAAAAGGTTAATAGGTTAAAAGAAGAACTGTTAAAGGAGTTCGAAAGAGGGCAGCTTAACCGTGAAGAAGCTATTTGCACCCTAGCGACTCGAGTTAGAAAACCCGGAGAATCGGCGCATACGTATGCCTACAAGTTATTGGAGCTAATCAAGCTTGCATACCCGGACTTTAATAGTCAGACACGTTCAACGATTGCAAAGGACTATTTCGTCCGTGGGCTTCACAGAGACATGCAAACGGCCTTGAAATCGATGGAAAAGTTTGAATCAGGTGATATAAACGCTCTTGCCGATGAGGTAACACGCCTACAAATCGCTGGTATCAAATCTAATTTTCATGCTGCCCCCCTCGCAAGCTCGCATAGTGTCAACGCTACTGGCACTACCATGGCTGATGACATGTTAAATTCAATTGCAGAAAGAGTTGTTGAAAAACTAACAAATCTATCAATACATCAAGAAGACGGAGGTAATGATCCCTATCATCCGACTGTCAATGCTGCAGCTAATGTCGTGGCAACTTTTCCATCGAATCCTCGAGGAGGTTACAGAAATTATTCAAGTCAACGTAGGGCCCGGGGAAATTCACGCGGACGATACCGGAATTATCCAGCCCAGCAGCTAAAATGCAGATGTTGTAAGAGTTCTGACCACTTAGTCCGAAATTGTCCCACTCGCTTCTGTCAAGCTTGTGGGCAACGTGGGCATGATAGTAAAGATACAGCCTGTCCTAACTATCAATGACTAACCGTATTTGACAATATCAAACCAGGGGAAGAATCGCGTTCCGTTGTTATCGCCGCAAAGCTTCATAATTTTAATACTCACGTGATGTTGGACACAGGATCGGGAACATCCGTTATCGATTTAGGTACGCTACGCAAAATAGGTCTAGACGAACATATAGACAAGTCATCGGCTAAAATGTTGATTAACGCTTCGGGAGATCATATGGAAATAATCGGCTCAGTTACCATATCAGTAACCATTCCGGGGAGCCATCCACTCAACCAAGCTTTCCAGGTTCTTGATTCCCTTTCATATTCGAATATTTTACTTGGGAGGGACTTCATGAGACAATTTGGTACTGTGAGCTTTGATTTCAACAAAAATAAAATTGAATTAGGGAATTTGTCTATAACAGGGCTGACAGCATCGAGTACTAAGGTTCGATTATGTGAAAATTCCATCGTCCCAGCGCGATCCGAAAAGGTCCTTTTTGTGAAATGTTCAACCTTCAATTCGTTGCTTGAAGGAGACTTTGAACCACATATGGTACCGTTTATTAGAGGTCTTTATGCTAACAGAACTCGTATCATACCGAATATTGAGGGAATATTTCCTGTAACCGTTCTTAATGTCACAACGTCAGACATCCATTTAAATTCTCGAAAAATAATGGGTTCCATACATGCGGCAAGCGAATCAGTAAAAAGTACTGTTGGAAGTTACAACGAGAGTATTGAATTGGGAAACGTTGCAATTAGTGACCAATTATTACCGGCTGAGAAAGACCGTTTACAGTCGTTACTAGGAGCATACAAGGAAGTTTTTGCCGAAAACCCGAAAAGTCCCAAACGAACCGACATTTTAGAACATAAAATCGTTACTAATGATGCATTACCTGTGTATCGTAAACCTCGACGAGTTCCAGTCGCCTGGGAAAAAGACATAGATCTGCAAGTTACTGAAATGCTTGCTAATGGGATAATTCGCCCTTCGTATTCGCCTTGGAATGCTCCGGTTTTGTTAGTTAAAAAGAAAGATAACAGTACTCGTTTTGTCTGCGATTTTCGTGGTGTTAACGACATTACAAAAAAAGATACGTACCCATTGCCTCATATCAAGGATGTAATTGACAAGATGGCGGGCTCTAAATACTGGTCCACTCTGGATGCTGCATCGGCTTATTGGTCGATTCCTTTATCTGAAGCGGATAAGGAGAAGACAGCATTTGCAGTCCCTCGAGGAAAATTCGAGTTCAATGTTATGCCATTTGGTCTCTCCAACGCTGGCGCTACCTACCAGCGCATGATGGATATATGTTTGGCAGGTTTACGAACTGATAAAGTCCTTTCATATATGGATGATATAGTGATTTTTAGTAAAACATTTGACGAGCATATTCGAGACCTAACATCCGTGTTCGATTGTTTACTAACCGCCAATGTATCACTCAAGGCATCAAAGTGCGTTTTTGCGGCCGAAAAAGTTGATTTCTTAGGTTTCGAACTTTCTATCGACGGAATCAAACCTCAATCACGTTTAACAACAGCCATAAATAACCTACCGAGCCCAAGCTCTAAGAAGGAGTTAAGACGATTTTTGGGCATGGCTGGATTTTACAGAGCCTTTATTAAGGATTTCGCTACGATTAGCCAATCACTAAATCGACTTACTGGAGACAATGTTCCATTTGAGTGGGATTCCAATAGTGAGGCAGCATTTAATAAAATCAAACAATATCTCATGTGTAAACCACTTCTTGCCTTCCCTCTCCTTCATCAACCATTTATCGTGGAAGTTGATGCGAGTGATTATGCCGCGGGAGGAGTATTGTCTCAGAAGGGTATTGATAATGTCTTACATCCAATTGCATACTTTTCAACTTCTTTCACTGGCTCTCAACGTAACTGGGCCCCAATCGCTAAAGAAGCTTTTGCGTTAATACTAGCTGTTCGTCACTGGCATGTATATTTGCTGGGAACCGAATTTATACTGCGCTCGGACCACAATCCTCTCGTCCATCTCCGAAAACAAAAAGACCCCCGTGGGAAATTTAGCCGTTGGATTGCAGAATTAGAGGAATATAATTATACTGTCCAGTATATACCAGGTAAAGATAACGTTAAAGCCGATTTGTTGTCTCGTAATCGTGCTGCAAATGAACAACAGCCGCAATCGTCGTTCGAGGACAAAATTTATACAATTGACCATGGTGCTTTTATTGAACAATTGAAACGCGAACAAGGTGTCGACCCAGTGATTAGTATTAACAAAAGGCTGGTGCAGAACGGAGAACCTATCATTCAAGGTAGATTAAAGCGTGTTCGAAATCAGCTTAGAGTAGAAAATGATCTCCTGACCAAATCCGGCCGTCCGCTTGTCCCTGGCACAATGAGAAAGTTCGTAGTTAGTAAGATTCATAACTCGGCTCATCTTGGCACAGATAAGACTTATGCACAATTAAAAGAACGTTTTTTTTGGCCTAACATGTATGGGTATGTACGAAACTTTATCTCTCATTGTTCAATCTGTCAACAAACCAAATGTGATTCCTATCCACCAAAAGCTCCTCTTTCTCCAATGGCAATTCCAGAGGCCCCGATGCAATTTATTTCACTGGATATTGCATTTATGCCGAAGCACCATCAGGGCTTTCAATACTTTTTAATTATAGGGGACATATTTTCGAAGTACCTTACTGCGGTTCCACTTAAGGATCAGACGGCCCCTGTTATTGCGGATGCTTTGTTGTCATACTGGATTTACATTCACGGAGCTCCTTACTACCTTCTTAGTGATCAAGGTTCTAATGTCGATAGTGTCACCATTAAAGAAATATGTAATATACTCGGTATCGAAAAACGTCGTTCATCGGCATACCACTCACAGGGCAACGGATTCGCTGAACGAAATATACGAAGCATTAAAGACATTTTACGATCAATTCTATTGGCGCGAAACCTTCCACAGCATAAGTGGCGAGCCCTGCTCCCAGAAATTGCCTTTGCTTTGAATACCTCCATCAGTAAAGCTACGAAACATATTCCATACAACATCGTTTTTGGTAGGTCCGCACGTTTACCGATTGACGTGTTGTTTAACGATAATGCACCCCCAATCGCTGATCCTACCACTCCGACGGATTATGCTCAAGAACGATATTTGATTCTTCGTGATACTTTCAATAGCGTCACCTCGAAGTTACACCTCAACCAACTACAAATGCAAGCTCAGTATAACAAACATATTCATTTTCACGATTATAAGGAGGGGGAGAAAGTATGGTTAAAAGTCAAGTTCTACAAAACGGGAGAAAATCGAAAATTAGCTCCTAGACGCAAAGGTCCATGGACAATATTACGGAAACTCCCTAATGGTGTGAACTTCGAAATTCTTAACGAAAAAACATCAGAAAAGAAGATTGTTCATCATGATAGACTTTGTCCGTGCAAATCGTTTTTAGATGGAGACCACAAAGTAGTTAGTTCTGATATTCGTATCAAAGACCCGCGGGCACACCACACTATTGTCTCCTTTGAGAGTTCTTCCTCAGAAGAAGATAACGATGCCAGTAGTGACATTTCCATCGAGTTGGCATCAGATGTAGAAGATTCAGATGTAGACAATCCTACACCTCCTAGACAATTCCCAAGAAGAGAGAGACGAGCTAGACAATTGCCTGATAACATCCCATGGGATGCTATCAGAATATAGGGAGGGGGAAATGTTGGAAGAACCCCCGTGACGTTAAATTCGTTGTTGCGCAATTCTTTATATATATATTTTATGTTGATTTATAATTATTCATTCAGCGATAGTTCTCATTCGAGTGACTATAAGAAGTATTCTCATTGCGTTTCGACTACAGTTACACCAGCGATCCTTGCGTCAACAGATTTTTTAATGGAAACCGAATGTCACGAATTCCGGCGATCGAGACCTCCCTCTCAAGTGATAAGCCTCTTTCTATTCACCAGCATGGGAATCAAAATTATTAGTATTCCATTCAAGCTTCTGGGAAAAACCACTGATCTGTGTGAAAACCCTAATGACCTGAGATTTAACGCAATTCCGGAATGTAACTGTTAAGTAAGGTTTTATCATACGTTTAGAAATATCTGCGTATGAAATGTACCCAAATCTGTTCTTTTTTGCAAAAACTGTCTTACCCAGAATCTATGCTTCCTTTTGCTTTGATGGTCTTTTACTTTCTTAAGCAATTACAGTAATACAAAGCAATTAGCTTGTAGCAAAAATCATTCAATATCTTCCTCGTATTCATCCACCATTTTGATAATTTTGCTATTTGGCGCCAATATTTAAAGTGTGCGCTCACAGTGCACAGTGGCTAGTAAAACCGCATGACAAAAGGATCGCTGTTGCATATTGGTTTCACTTTTGTGCGATCCCTGCGATCATATGGAAACCGAATGACGCAAGGATCGCTGTGAGAAGGTGGTCATAAATTTGTGCGATCGTTGCGTCGACAGCGATCCTAGCGATCATATGGAAACCAGGCTTAACAACTTTAACCGGATGTCTTCTATAGGACTTTGGAACTTTAAAGAGCAGCATCATAGTTTAGCATAGGGTAGCAGTAGAACGTATGGCATCGGAATCGAACAAATAGAATTAGAACATTGCATCAGGAATCAGGATATTAAAAGCCATGAAGAATATAAGTTCATATCATATCCATCCACACCACCATTCTGTCATGTAACCCGTTAGGTGCAAAATCTGTTAGAATCTTTGGTATAACAAGCGTAAGGAGAATATAAAGCGCATTGTATATAAAACATGAACATAACATAGCAAGCTTAGCACAATCTAAAACGTAACGAATCTAACAACGTGGATAAGTCATGTGACTATATATGTCACTTAAAATTATTTTCGCATGATCATAATAATTCAACACTCCCACTCGAAAATAATATAGTCCATAAATCAATAGAAAGTCCATATAATTAACAGTCCATAATTAAAGTCCATTAGTAACACCCATTAAGTCTCTAAATCTCTTGTATTTGACTCTTCCTAATGGCTTTGATAACATATCAGCAATCATATCTTCTGAGGTGTTGTCTGCACAGCTATATAAAGCATCTTCTGTAAATTCCCACCAATTGCCTGTAATGATTCCTTCTCTTTCTGGTGGCCTTCTAGCTCTTTCTGATCGACGTAGATTTTCTTCATCTCGGAATATGACTTCTTCATCAGCATTGCTATTGTCATTATTTCCATCATCGTTGTCATCTACAAGTTGATTCTCATTTTCTGCTTCATCATCATCACGTACGATTTCTGAAACAATTTTAGGCTCTGATTGTTCTTTGGATCTAATAATGCGTCCATCGAAATCTTGCTCAAAAAATATAACATCTCTTGATATGTGTATACGTTTGGCTTTCGGATCCCATAAACGATACCCTTTGCTATGTATGGAGTATCCAATGAAAATGCATCTCTCTGATTTAACATCCCATTTTCTTCTTTGTTCCTTTGAAATATGCGCATAGGCTGTACATCCAAAAACTTTGAACTTAGAAACATCTGGTTTCTTTCCATAAAAACACTCATATGGAGTCATACGTTGAACAGCTGTTGTTGGACTTCTGTTTCTAATGATTACAGCTCTTAAAACTGCTTCTGCCCAATAAATGTCAGATAATCCAGCACCATGAATCATTGATCTTGCCATTTCCTGTATGGTTCTATTCATACGCTCAGATACACCATTTTGTTCTGGTGTTCTTGGCACTGAAAATTGCCTCTGGATACGTTTACTTTTTAGGTAGTCATCAAAAATTCTTGAAGTATACTCGCCTCCATTATCACATCTCAAGATTTTGATTCTTTTGCCTGTCACATTGGTGGCCATTGCCTCAAATTCCTTGAATTTATTGAAGACTTCACTTTTATTTCTCATGAAATAAACTGTTGTGAATCTGGACCAATCGTCTATAAATGTGACAAAATATGCATTGCCACCTAGACTCTTGTTTTTCATAGGCCCACAAACGTCAGAGTGAATTATTTCTAATAACTCTGTCGCTCTTGTCGCTTCTTCTTTTGGAAAAGAGTTTCGACTTTGTTTTCCCTTTAAACATGCATCACAAGGTGCTTTAACTTCATCATCTGTTTTGAAAGACATTCCTTTTACCAAGTGATTATTCTGAAGACTTCTTAAGCTATTGTGATTCAAATGGCCGTATCTTTTGTGCCAAATGTCCTCTGTCTGCTGATCTGCAATCTTGGCTTCATGTGTGTGCTTTACATTAGCATCAAGACTGAATAACTTTCCTTGCAATTTTCCAGAACCAATTTCAACTCCAGACGAATTCAAAATTGAACATTTTTCCTTGTCAAACAATACTGTGTTACCTCTTTTTGTAACAGCACTTACAGAAAATAAATTCTTTCCCAAGGCAGGTGCATATAATACATCTACTAATTCAGCTGAATTGTACACACCATTAGCGTTTACTTCAATCGATATGTTCCCCTTTCCATAAGCTTTAATCTCATAATTATTTCCCATTCTAACTATTTCTGGTGACGAAAATTCTTGGTAATGCACCATAGAATCTTTGCTGTTAGTCATGTGCTGCGAAGCACCAGAATCTATGTACCACTGAGAAGCATTCGATGAACTTAGAAACAACACATGTCCCTTGTCAGCATCACCTTCTGTGCATGCTGATGTGTTTGCTTGTTCTCTTTGCCTTTGGAATTTATTGTTTGTCATTGGTCTACGACAGTCTCTCGCAAAATGCCCCTGCAAACCACAGTTATAACATTTGCCTTTTTTCTTTGTGCTAGTCTTCGCAACATAGCTCTTACCTTCAGCCTGTTCTTTTGTTTTTTCCTTAAATGATACCATAGCTTTCTCTGCCGCATCACTTAAAACAATATCACCCTTCCGCTTTTGTTCCTCATGCAATAATCTTGCGACTAAAAAATCCATTGTAAGGTCCTCCGCTCTGGACTCCAAAGCAATAATGAGATTGTTATATCAATCTGGGAGACTACACAACAATGTAGCGACTTGGTCATCTTCTGTGACTGCTGCTCCCACTGATTCCAACTGCCCCGCTAGCGATTTCATCCTGTTTATATGCTCAAGCATTGCATCACTCTCTGCCATGGTTGCAGTAAAATATCTCTTTCGCAGGAAAAGCTTATTCGCTAAAGACTTAACTTGATAGTGACTTTCAAGCTTATCCCAAGCTTCTTTGGCTGTCTTTGCTGAGCGAACGAGCGATAACTGTTCATCCCCGAGGGATAAACAAACTGTTGCAAACGCCTTCCTAGCACGTTTACGAAATTTCTGAATTGTGGCCTGTGTAGTCCCATCGCCTGCAGGTTCTACTTCATCACCACTTACAATTCCCCATAGATCTCGTTCCTCCAACACCATTTGCATTTTAAATTTCCAGAGGTGGAAATTTTCTCCCATAAATTTATCGATGCGTAATGATGCTCCATCCTCAGCCGCTGTAGCCATGGCGAATACAATAGTTCTCTGAAACTTACTGCATGTAACCTACTTCATATATCTCCTTTTCTGGGCCCATAACCTGTTAGAATCTTTGGTATAACAAGCGTAAGGAGAATATAAAGCGCATTGTATATAAAACATGAACATAACATAGCAAGCTTAGCACAATCTAAAACGTAACGAATCTAACAACGTGGATAAGTCATGTGACTATATACGTCACTTAAGATTATTTTCGCATGATCATAATAATTCAACAAAATCAACCAGTAAAACAATAAACGGTACTTATCCATGTTGACTAACTCTGAAATACACTGATCACCACCATCCCTCTCTGTCACCAATTGTAACGATTTGAGGTTCTTTTGATAGCGTTGAGGGGACACGCTTAGGCCCAGAGGCCTAAGCTCAGACAAGCGCAACAAAACACGACTGCTTTCTATGCGAGTATGTAATCTAACTAACTAATCACACGGATTCATTCGATAATATAATAAATCGTACGGTGACACAATACAGATAAAAATCACTTAACACATTCGTAATTAAACAGCACGACATTCCAAGGAGACTGTACGGTAACACCAACATGGAGACAGGAAACACAATTCACAATCACATATGACACGCAACACAACTTGTACTGTACACGGCTTCAACCCAGGACGTTACACTCTCCCCCCCCCCCGTTAACGGAAAATTTTACTATTTCACATTGAAGTGTTCGAGCAGTCCTAAAACTAAAAACATAAAAAGTCCAAAGTCTGAGAAGGCCCTGAGGCAAAACTCGGCAGGCGAAGGTAGTGCCTACAACATCACCCGGTGTTGTCCGACTTCTTCACAGCAAACCTTTGGAACGAAAAATCCATAGCATCAACTTAGAAAAGTTCCCTCTAGACTGCAACACGTCTATTCGCAGTTTCCAACAGATGTCCATAATCAAAGTAAACGACATACTCTAAACTTCAGCATTGAAACGTTGTAGTCCGAAAACGGTGTAGAGTGAAGATGTACCAGGATTTAAAATCGCAACTCGAACAATAAAAAACAATCCATGTTTGCGTTCTAATCAATAACAGCATAAACAGCAAATTTTGTCCGGCAGTGCTACACACGAAAAACAACTATCACAATCGCCTTTTTCTAGCATTTGTTTTCAGCCCCGGCAATGATATATACGAAACATGCGAAACCAGATTCGCCTCTTTCCCCTGCAGAAAGACCAGAGGTCGTGTCGAATATGTCACCAAAGTCGCGGTTTCAACCTTGCAAAAACAACCAATCCAGCCATCCAAAGTCCCCTAAAATGCTATCCCACTCCTGTCACCAATTTGTAGCGTTCTAGGGCTCTTTGCTGGTGGCCAGTATTTACTAAAATCTTATGCCTAGGCCATAGGCCTAGGCCTAAGTAGAAGTTACACAAGTAAAACTGCGCTTTGCTGTATATGATAAAGTTGTAACTGAAAGACTGATCAATGTGAATTAAACACTCATTACATATGACATCAACTGAACGCCAATCAATACATGGTACGTCAAGATCACAATACACGATATGTCACGATCACAATACACGTTGACAAGGGAACATATTGCTCGGAAAGGGCGTTTACTACGCACAACAGGACTCCACATGAACGTAACACTGAAACACGTAACATGATAATTCAAGTAACATGAAATACAACGTAACACGACTAAACATCAAACTCAATTCGTTACACAAGGGAGACTGATGATTTTGTCGTGAATTATCTCGCACTGAGGAAGTTGTTTTTATTTGATACTCTTGTGAGTAATTCAAGCTGCCCATCACAGATGAATGAAATTCAACACCTTTGGTGTCAGGGCAGGGGATCTTTTAAGAAATTTTTACTGGTGGGGAATTTACGCAAAAGGACACTTTCCTTAATATATTTCATTGCCGATTTCATTGCCTCGCCTTGGTGTAGTGCAAGAACGTCAAACAGAGATTGGTTGACAGCAATAAGACCAAAGAAATAACGAATAATTTGATTTGCTGAATCAGAGGCGTGTCGTGGGTTTGATTAACCACGTTTCTTTTGTTATTGATCTGAGTATTTGCCGGTACAGGACGAATTCGCAATTTGATTGGCTATGAGGCACAGTAACGTGATCGGAATCTTCATTTTGATTGGAGTACATTCATCGACTGACTCTTTGTTTTTGAAGCGGGTAATCAGCTTTGTCTGTGGTTAAGTCACAGGGGATCCATATACTTAGAAATAGAATACTTTGAAGTCACAAGAAGTGTAATGTCTTACGTGTAGATGATGATAAAGAAACTCTCCGAAGACCTATGTTATCCATATCTTTGTCAAAAAATGTACGCTTTTCGTTATTCATTTGGGAGTTCCCAACATTTTGTCTGGCGCTCTTCCAATTTCACTACGTCAGACCTTGTATGGTATTTCCTGATAGAATTTCTTCGGACAATTCATTGTGGTCTGCTGTATCATGCTTCCCACATGAATGTTGCTTATATTGGGCTACCGTTCGTCGCGGATAGTTCTGTTGAGGAGGGTGGTGTCCTATGGGGGAAGCAGTCAAAGACATTTCCAGATTATCAGTTGTAATTATCACAATTGCTTAGGTCTCAGAAATTCAATAGTGAACTTTTTTAAATTTTTAGCAGTTGAGGATTACTTTCCTATACACGTTTTTTTATTTATGAAGAACCTTAGCTCAAGGCCTAGTTCCAAAAGTTCCTTATTTTTGGACCTCCAATGGTCAAACAGTGGTAGGCAAAGTTCCTTAGCAGTTCCTTAGTAGTTCCTTAATTTTCAGCTCACAATTAGTGCCATAAAAATTTTACAGATGCATGTAAAACATTGAAATCATGAATTTTGCTTTTAATTTTGACTGTAACATAACATCAATGAAAAATGAAGGACTTACCATAAGCATAGCAAACAATATATGCTGGTTTTGGCCACTGATGAATAGAATCAGCTTCCTAATTCTTGATTGCTTGTGGCATTCTATATGTAGGTTCCTTATAAGGTGGTTCCTTGTAAAAAAACAGCATGTAGACCACCTTATTATACACACCTTTATTTATGTGAATACCCAGTGTTTTTGCTGAGCCAGAATGACCTTGAAATTTGTGGATTTTGAGCTTTAGAGTATTCTTACATTATTCTTAAATTTCAGTGATTTTGAGCCTTGATGTTCTTATTGACTACATTGTGCAGTTGTTTCAGGAACAACCAAAACATACCCAAGAACATGTCTCTGCAAAAATCCCCACCCCCATTGATTCCAGCTTGAATAAATGGGTTTCAATAATCAGTAATTTCTGTTTTATTAGATTAATCAACAGACACTTAAGGTGCTTACAGCATTAAATTTTGTGTGTATGTATGAACACATGGTTGCCACAGTACCTGGAAAAGTTGGGGAAATCGATTGAAAAGGCATATAAGTAGAAGTCAGGGAAAAGTCAGGGAATACTTTTCAGTTACTATTTGTCTTAATGGTGTGGACACCTATCAATCATACTTGATGGGTGTAGCCCACTACAGCCTCCCTAATCTATGGTGGCTGGCACTGCCTTTGTCAGTCATGGAAATATCAAAGAATTTTGCTTTTCATTTTCTGTGGCAACCATGTTAATTTCTAGTAAAAAAAGGTTTGTAGAATGGCATATAATGCAACATGTCTTCCTAGAGAGGGCAATCAAGGGGATGGAAGAGTTTCTAGTAGGCATATCCCCCCTTGGAGACCTTGCTAGTCACTGGCTGTCATCTTTAACTGATTTGTGTGATTACTCTCATAGCTAAAAAGGATTGTGTGGACTCAGATTTTGCATGCAAAAATGGCAGGTGTATACCAAAAGTATGGACATGTGATAAAGCAGATGATTGTGGAGATAACAGTGATGAAAGTACACTTGATGGTGCTATGTGTCATAAGTGTGATAGTAGAATGTATTGCTATTTTTCCCATAGCACCTCCAGGATGCTGAAGTGACCTAGGATACACAATAGAACTTTGTGAAGTTGCTGTTGATGCAGCTTTATTGATATGTAGAAGGCCCCATACTTGAGTAAGGTAGCCCTGTTATGTCTGTTATGTATTAGACACAGTCAGTTGCAGGTAAAGTTAGGCTGAGGTAAGCCCTGATTTCCATATAATCACAAGGACAATGGATTATAAGAACTGATAATTTATCTTTGCATATCACAAAAGTTTTGGTTTTAATAGTGATTTTGAAATGAGATTAGTGGTTCTGTCAAGACTAAAGTAAATGTTTTTGGTCATTGGTGCAACACATAAGTGTCACATTGAATTGTGGGGATTTTACTTATAGTATGACCATTTGTGATAGGCCTGAGGACCAATTACAAGTGTTGGAGAGATTTATTGCATTACAGGATATAAACTCCCTGAAGGTATATGAAAATCAGACTAAGTAGGTTTGATCACAGCTAAGGTTTGCACTGGCAGAGTGGATTTGACTGGAAGTCACCTGATTTCAACTAAAGGGCAATTAATCATAGCAGATCAAACCAGTCTGTTTTACAAATTTCTGTTGTTGAAATTATATTTCTGCTATTTTCTCTTATAGCAACACCAACCTGCCCACCAACAGACTTTCAATGTAATGTGACAAAAGTGTGTCTTAAGAATGCAGTTAGATGCGATGGTCACAAAGATTGTGGACTTAGTGACAATTCTGATGAAGAAGGCTGTGGTAAATTGACCTTTTTGTTCTCACTAAAGGGATATGCAGTTTTTAGTGCATTTGTGTGTTATAGTCATACACACAAACACACACTAGGCCTTTGCATTTGATATGGTCAATTGCCCCTCGCCCATGCAAATGCCCTCATAGACATATTTGCATGGGTGTGGTCATTTCCCTTGCAAGTATGTGGTTTTGTCCAAAGATGATCATAAGGAAAAGCTGTTTAGTGTAATTTTGGGAGGAATCTGAATCCAGCTTAAACTGTTAAGCATGCATTTAGCAGACTAAGTAATATGCTAATAGGAAGTACCTCTCAGCAGAGTGCATGCTGATGGAACATAACTTCATCATAAGCGACAACAGCAATAAAATTAAACTGTCTGTATGAAAAAGTACTTTATATTTATACCAAAGGAAATGACACAACATCCGTAGCAGTAGTACTTTACATGGGTACCAACTGCCCCCCCAAACCAATCACACACACAGTGTGTGTGTGTGTGTGTGTGTGTGTGTGTGTGTGTGTGTGTGTGTGTGTGTGTGTGTGTGTGTGTGTGTGTGTGTGTGTGTGTGTGTGTGTGTGTGTGTGTGTGTGTGTGTGTGTGTGTTTTGCTGTAACTTTAATCATCATGTTGCAATTTGCATTTGATCAAAATCAATATTTTTTCACTTAAGAAAACTTGGATTTAAATTGTGTGCAAGATTTTCTGATATATGCGAGTCTAGTTAGGTATTGCTCATGAGATTTGGCAAGTATGGTGTTTACCTCCCTTGCATATCTGTATTAAAGCTATGTGTTGCATAACACTCAAGAATTCTAAATATTTTTAGAGGCCATGTTGCATCTTAATTTTTATTGACATACCGTATTTTCTTGAATAGAAGCCGCCCTCGAATAGAAGCCGCCCTCGAATAGAAGCCCCAAAAATTCTCTTTGGAAAATAAATAGAAGCCGCCCTTGAATAGAAGCCGCCCTTGAAAAGAAGCTGCCATTTGTATACATGAAACTGTGGTGTGCGACCTCGGGGATCTATTACAACACACATAACGCTATTTCCATTCCTACTGAAGCCCATTCCATTCCATATTCACAACTGAAATCACAATTAATACAAATGTTTGCCTTATGCTCTGAAATCTCTTTTTCGAATACGTTTCCTTGCATTGCAATTACTTCATATGAAAACAAATGAGTGAAAAATTCTGTCACTCGAATTTAATAGAAGCCGCCCTTGAATAGAAGCCGCCCTTGAATAGAAGCCGCAATTTTTTTCTTCAAAAAAAAATAGAAGCCGCGGCTTCTATTCAAGAAAATACGGTATATGCTGCATTCATTTATTTTTCATGTCTGATATGTACACGTGGAGTGTATGAAACTGGTAGAACATCCCATGTTGTACAGTTGGATGTGGAATTTGCAGCACTTATGTCTCTATCTGATAGTAAGCCAATCCTAATAGTTCAAAATGTATCTGTAAGATCCTTGCCCTTTTGTTATTAAGCTGACATAAAAATCCTTGTTTTGATATGAATTTCTTTGTTTGTTCAGAACCAACTTGCAGAACAACTGAATTCAAGTGTGGAGATGGTAAATGTATTGATGCTAAGTTCAGGTGCAACAGGATTGCAGAATGCAGGGATGGTAGTGATGAAAAAAGTTGCAGTAAGTTTTCAATTGTGCTTTAAAGTTGAATATTATTTATAACTTTTGACTTTTCCTTCTCTCACTTACTTTTTCTCCTGAACTTTGCAATTTGGTTTTGGATGAAATTTTATGAGCTCACAGTCTCTTAGGACAGTGGGAACCTTCATGGAGGATATTACATAGGTCTTGGTTAGCTTTAGTGATTAGCTTTAGGCATTACCGTAAATCCTCGAATAAGCCCCCACCTCTGAATAAGCCTCCCCCTTGAATATGCCCCCACCTGAAAAATCATTTTTGCAAATAAGCCCCCCTCAAATAAGCCCCCATGGGGGCTTATTCAAGGGAAGGATAATTGTAGAATAATATCATATTTCAAGAAGTCCTCACAAGACAATAGCTGTACAGTATTACTTCCTTTGAATGGAGGCTAAAAAGCATAGAGAAACGTGACTTTCGTGATAATAGAAACATTATAATGTTTGTTAAATCTTCACACAACACTTTGTAACTCTTTTAACAATATCAGCTTCTCTAATTGGAAGCTCAAAATTTAGTTGATTGACAAAATTATGTCGTTTTTTATGTCAACCTTTGAGGAAAATGCCAGACTTTGAAATAAGCTCACTCCTCAAATAAGCCCCCACTAAAAATTTATTTTTGCACATAAGCCCCCGGGGGCTTATTCGAGGATTTATGGTAGTTTGTTTATTATAGATTGTGTATCATAGATTTTGGGATCATCTTTGTTTCTTTATTGGTGCCATACCTTCTTAAGAGCTGGGGCTTCTTGAAAGATTGAGAATGGTGGCTTCTTGAAAGATTAAACTTTAATTATATCTTGCTAATAAGCAAGCAGATGTGCTTGTATAATAGGTTTTGATTTCATCTTGAGATTCTTAAGTGATAAGATTTCTGGGTGATTTATCGACTAGTAATTCAATTCATTGTGTTTCCCCTGTCACTGATAGAGTAGAGATGCATAACATTGCAAAGCAAGCTTTTTGAAACTTGTTATTTTGTCTGCTTCAGATTGAATGAGAATGTTGTGTTGAAATTTCATGTATGCTTTCTTGTATAATTAGACCTTCAACCATGTCAAGCAACACATTTTAAATGCTACAACAGCGGTCACTGCATTGAGAAGTATTTACAGTGTGATGGACATAGAGACTGCCTGGATGGATCAGATGAATTGAACTGTCAGACAAGTATACCAGTTCTATAGCTTTCATGATTTTGCAAAGCGTGTTTATTCTTGCTCTTCAATTGAGTTCTTCAGTTAAAATGCTCATGTTTTTTGCTCCCTTGCTAATTATTGATAGTGGTAAAATATGTGATCTGTAGGCCCAATACAGATTCTCATGCCAGAGTAGAATGTCGGGCCATCAGCTGTGTGCAATAATAGATTAAGGTTGCAGCATGAGCAGTGGCTAATATCTCCCCCAAATAGCAAGTAGATACCTGATGGCAGCTATTTGGAGAATTAGGGCAATACGGGGTAATTCAATTAGTACGTACACTCTAAATTGGCTAAAATTTGACCCCCCCTCCCCCTCGTACACACACGTACGCTTGATACTTACCCCCCCTTATTGCGTACGTACTCTTGGTTGTTTTACCTCCCCCCCCCCATCTCTAAAAGAAAGTTTCTAGACGTTCAAAACCATGGAGAAAGACTTTTTAAGTATTCACGAGAAATTAAAATGATCACTTCATATGTATTTCATAAAAAATCTATAATATTGTTCAAACAAAACAGCATTATACTAGAACAGGGGCTGTCAAATTCATTTGGCCCAAGGGCCACATAGGGTATAAGATGGAGCCACAATGACTGGGTAGGTTGATGGAACCCTACCTGGCATGCTAGATAATGGCGAAAAACTGGGTATTCAGCCTTGTAAATGCCACTAGTAAATGCCATTATTACAATGGGGAAAATATCGCTAGGTTTCAGTTTATTCAAAATTCCTAGGGGGGCCACATTGGCAGATTTGGCCTGCGGGCCATATGATTGACACCCCTGTGCTAGAAGTAATCCCAACTGAATACGTACTACAGTAATTAAATGTCTGTAAAGGGACCTTTACAAATGAAGATATTGCAGGATGTATGCAAAAAGCTGATAAGTTTTTGCTTTGCATACATACTTCATTTGTCAACCCCCCTCCCCCCTTGTACGCATTCGTACACATTTGCTTGACCCCCCCTTCGTGCATACATACTAAATGAATGACCCCCACCCTATAGCTGATCACACAGCGCAAATCTTCTCTCCAATGTACTTTCTAAGTGTATTATAAGTTGTTGGCCATTCCAACTCAGCCTTTTTTGTGGCAGAAGTTTCTTGTTACATATCATTTTACTGTAATTCATGGCTTTTTTTACTAGAAACTTTTATTTTTATAAGCAACCTCTCTCAGCTACAGAAAAAACAACAGCTGCACAGACGACACCCTTCAAAGCTGTATCAACAACTCCAAAGCCATGTATGTTCAATCATTTTCGATGTACAAAGACCAAAAAGTGTGTGCATAACTCATGGCTGTGTGATGGTGAGCCGGACTGTGCTGATGGGGAGGATGAGTCAAGAGAAGTATGTGATAAACGAACATGTAGCCCATCTCAGTTTGCTTGTAAAAATGGAAAATGTATTCAAAGTGACTACAGGTGTGACAGTATTAATCAGTGTGGGGATAATTCAGATGAAGAAAAATGCGGCAGTAAGTTGGTTCTGTTCTTTTCACATTAATCATGATGCTTTGTTGGTGATTTAGCAATAATTTTGCATGGGTCTGTTTATTAAGTAAATAGACTGATTACATTGCTGCAAGTCTTTTAGTTTCTGTTGGACCCCTTTTTCATTTTTATATTGGTTCTTCTATGCAGCCTTGAAGCCAACAAAATGCACAGCCTTCAATTTCCAATGTGGAACCTCTGGTGTTTGTATAGAGCAGTCCCTTGTGTGTAATGGCAAAAAGGACTGCCCAAATAATGAAGATGAACCAGCAAATTGTGGTATAAACATTTCCAATTTATTCAGATTTTGATGAAAATATGTGTTCATACTTGCTGTTTATTACTCTTATTTGTAAATAAATTTTTCACCTAATCCTTAAGGCAATCAATGTCTCGATTAGTAGAGCATACAGACATACATACCCATCCTTAATATTTCAGATAAGTCAAAGTGGATAAATCAGAAATTTGATGTGTTGATTGATTTCGTAAACTTATCTTTTACTGTTGCAGTCTGTGCAAAGTGAACTATCCTGAGCTAAGCCTTGTGTTTCTTTTATGCTTGTTTCTTATATGGAAATATTTGTACTATGGTGCAGTACACAAACAAAATTTGCCCCCTGATCATTTAAAAAGCTACTAGATTATTAGTAATGACTAAATGATAACTAACTCCTAAGGAA
The DNA here is from genome assembly GCA_964019165.1 of Mastigias papua. Classification (NCBI taxonomy): domain Eukaryota; kingdom Metazoa; phylum Cnidaria; class Scyphozoa; order Rhizostomeae; family Mastigiidae; genus Mastigias; species Mastigias papua. The sequence goes on along the minus strand of OZ025279.1, from coordinate 9,669,393 downwards.
TATTCATTTCTATTGGTTGGTTATGAATATTACCTTGTATATAATTCATAGCCAGTAAATGTAGGTGCATTTACTGGGAAATGCTTGTTAAAGATGTATTTTGATTATTATGTGAAATTTTCTAGGCCGGAATGAATGCACATTGGGAAAGCATGGGTGCTCACAAAATTGTACTGATCTCAAGATTGGCTACCAGTGTTCATGTGTAAAAGGGTATCATCTTCTTGCAGACAATAAGACTTGTGTCAGTAAGTAATATTCATCAGTTAGCAATTTGTTAAACTTAAAGTCAGGACAACAGTGGAACATGTTTTCAAGAAACTTTTTATACTCACAAATGTAAGCAACCGAGGGGCATTTTATTTGCAGCATTGTGATTAGCTGACACAGTGTAAAGTACATAGAGTTGCATTCAGCTTGTAGGATGAGTGCAAGACATTGTGTTGATTTTGATGTCATGAATCTTTCAACCATTGATAATTTTCTTAGTATATACTAATGTTTCACGATAGACATTTATATTACATTTAGAGAATGTTTTCATTTGACCTACTGAAGGGATATCGTGTAGAAAAAAGTGTGTGTGTGTGTTGTGTGTTGTGTGTTGTGTGTTGTGTGTTGTGTGTTGTGTGTTGTGTGTTGTGTGTGTATATATGTGTATATATATAATAAGAATAAAATCTTCTTATAGATACAAATGAATGCCACCAGCATGGAATTTGCTCCCAGAAATGTGTGGATCTCAAAGGCTCTTACAAATGTCTTTGTCTTGATGGGTATTTCCTTGATGGGGATATGAAGACTTGCAGAGCATCTGGTATGTTTTATGTAGGATATGACAATGGTGTGGCTTTATCTGTTGGCAAAAGCAGGGCTGCATCTGGAAACATGTAGTGCTGTTATTTGTATGGTTTTGCTTTGCCCTTGAGCTTTCTTGCACAGAGTACTTTTAGAGAGTTTATAGAAGGTGGTTTTCTACTACCTTAGGCTGTTTAGTTTTTGCGTCAGCTGAATTTAGCGAAAAAACAGTCCAGATTTAGCTCAAATATGAATTAGCGATTAGCAGCTTAGATACTTAATGAAGTGGTCAATTTCATGCCATATAAAATTGTTATATAATCAGAGATCAACATGTGCAGTGTACATCAGTAAAATATTGCAGGATTGAATTTTTGTCTTCAAATTCTTGGTGCATGCTGCCACTTGCATTATTGTGTATGTCAGCTGTTGAGTTCTCCAAGTTCTTATTGTTTTCCTTGAGAACTAATTGCTTTCACATATTACATTCTTTGAACAGAATCACCGAGGGAAGTATCTGATATTTGCAGCGTAGTTTATTTGGTCGACATTAAGATATCATACAGGACAGTCGGGCCTTGCCTTGAGCAGCATACAGAAAGGTGTTCTAGAAATGAGCTACTTAAACAATTTAGGAGCTCTGTGTCGCACCTCTTCCAAAAATGCAACTTACATACATAGAAAACACTCGTCAAAAAGAATTACACAAGGACTCCAATTTAGGAATACTTGATATCTTAGAAGTACTTACAAAGGTTGTGATATTGAAAGGTGTGATTTGTTTGTATGGGTATGCCTCTCCACATGGCTGAGTTAAATGATGATTTCCGATTACTTAAGCATAGACACATTATGAAAAGATTACTTTAAGCGGCCATTTTAAGGAAAGCTCTTGTGACGACTTAAGATTTTCTTTAAGATGCAACTTAAAGAATTTAGCAGCTAAATATATCGCGCTCCAATCATACTTTTAGGCGCTTGAGCTCGATTAAGCGCCTTTCCGTGCAAGGCTTGGACAATATAGATGATTTAGGAAACCTACACTGATGTTTTTGTACTGGATTTGCAATTGTGCAAATTCCGTCTCTTTTATAAAGGAAAACCTGGTGATTATACAGTGTTTTCAGAATCAGCCGTCGGCCATCGCATCCGACGGCAACTTTTTATCTTATATATGATTAATAAAACTTTCCTCCGGGCCTTGCAACTCCTACTCAAATAGACACAACTCGTACTTCACACGCTATTGAAAACACTGTATTATATCAGGGGTTTGGGGAGGTCAGTTATCTTTTGTTGAGAATCTTTCAGTATGATTAGGAAGGATTTTAGTTTTATTGGGATATAGCTACCACTTTTGTCAAAAAAAGCAGTTACAATATTAATTTTGCAATGTTTTATTAACTAGTTGTATAATTGTTTGGCGTCCTTTAGGTAATCTGCCAGAACTGATGATTGCAATGCGCTCAGAAGTGCGCCAGCTTCGAACTGACGGTCAGCATTATAGAACCCTGGTCCATACTCGATTTGTGGAAGCAGTGATGTCTTTGGATGTAGATGTGCAGGGCAAAATGTTGTATCTAGCAGACCTTAATAATCAGTCAATTATTAGAGCTTCATTGGAAAAGGTAGATAAAGTGGAACACATCATCAAGGATGTGCAAAAGCCTGACGGAATTGCATTTGATTGGATCTCAAAGAAAATTTATTGGTCATCAACACATCCAAAATGTAAGGCTCTTTTTTGCAAAGATTTCAAAGCCTCAATATGACATCAAAGCTTGTTTTTCCTTCTCAAATGGTTAGCTGAGAGATAGATTGAAATATTATTTTCAACCTGTTTATTAGTTATTCAGCTTTTATCTTCTTATGTGAGTATGCTGCTTTTCATGAATATCTCATTTTTTCCTGGAACTTGGTGCATTACCAATTTGGTACATTAGTTCTTTTCAATGCTGGTGCATTTACTTGTTGGACATTATTTCTACTAGCACAACTTTATCGAAAATATGTGTTTTGCTCTGTTTCAGACCAGGGATCTATTGAAGTTTCCAATGCAGATGGCTCGAGCAGATCAGTCTTAGTTCATTCAAAAGTGGAGGAGCCCAGAGCTGTTGCTGTACATCCCATTAAGCGGTAAGATTAAGCAACCCCCAAATCTTACTGTGGATTCCAGTTTTTCGTTACCAGTTTGATAGTTGTTCCTTTATTTATATATATATATATATATAAATATATATATTCCTTTATGTATATATACTTTCAATGCATGAGTTCTGCTTCTTAGACTGCTGTTTTGGACTGATTGGGGCAAGCTTCCTCGAATTGAAAGAGTGAGCATGGATGGACTCGAGAGACATGTAGTTGTTGACTCCAGTCAGTTAACCTGGCCTAATGGTCTTACAATTGATTACACATCTGATAGGATTTTCTGGGCAGATACCAAGAGAAATTATATTGGTTCCAGTAATTTAGAGGGTGCAGATATGGTGATTTTTGCAGAAAGTATTCAAAGCCCATATGGCCTTACTGTTTTTGAGGATAGCATATACTGGACTAATTACAGAGGTGGGCAAGTTTTCCGGGCAAACAAGTTCACCGGGTCAAACAGACATGAATATCGAGATGAATTTTTTTCACCAATGGATCTTCAAATAGTGCATCCATTACTACAAGGAGCTGGTACATTTGCTGCTATTTTTAAGTGTATTTTTATATGAGAGCAATTGTTGTTTTGGCTTTTCAAAAAGTTCATCCTTTGATTGCATGTGTGAAATGTTGTAGGCAGGGGACATACTGAAGTAGGGGGTATATGGGGCTTATTGAAAAGCAGCTTAGTATGAAGGACTACTCTTCTAAAATGCGTATAAACATATATACAGTTATATCCCGGTACATCGGATAATTCATGCCCTGGATAAGTCGGACTTTCGCTTAGTCGGGCTGATTTCTCTTTCCTCTTGGATTCACTCCAACTTATTAAAACACTCTGTTAACTCGGACATTTGTTGACTCGGACCAATTTCCAGTCTCCCTTGAGAGCCCGACATAACGGGATTCTACTCTATAAAAATGGTTTGGGGCTGGGGGTTTTCGATAATTTTTTGGCTTGCCTGTAAAATTTGGTGTATTGATCGTGGCTCACTCGGTCAGGAAACCGGGAAAAACTGTTTTTGAGGACAGTCAGGAAAGTCAGGAAATTTGATTGAAACTTGACGAAAGTCAGGGAAATTTACAAATTTTTATTATCCATGCAGATTAATTCTTTGGTGCTCAATAGACAACCCTACACGTTGCACTGTTTGGTATAGTTTTGTTCCAGTGGAGCAGGGAGCCTCCTTTTCTCACTCAAATTGGGAAAATATGCTCAATTACTTTAGTTTTAGAAAGATGGGTCAGTCGCTTGCATCATTTTAAACTCCAGCTTGTCAGGAAAAAGTAATATGTGTACTTCTGATATGTAGCCGGAAAACACCTTCATTTTCAGGAAAAGTCGGGACAAGATATTGTGCAGGACGTGTATGAACCCACTGCAGTGGTGTGCCGAGGTACTTCTGAGTGGGGAGCTGCAGCAAGAAGAATATGCAGATAGGCTCCAACAAGGCACCATACTAACGACAAGCCATAGTCAACTGGGTTCATACACATCCTGCACAATATCTTGTCCCGGCTTTTCCTGAAAATGAAGGTGTTTTCCGGCTACATATCAGAAGTACACATATTACTTTTTCCTGACAAGCTGGAGTTTAAAATGATGCAAGCGACTGACCCATCTTTCTAAAACTAAAGTAACTGAGCATATTTTCCGAATTTGAAAAGAGGCTCCCTGCTCGACTGGAACAAAACTATACCAAACAGTGGATTGATTCCTCGTCTATTAAGCATGTGACAAGTATCTCTCCGGGTTCATGTGGTGTTCACGTTATATTGTATATGTAGTATCAATTTTGTTGCTTTCTTTCTCTTGCATCTTCACATCTTCAACAATTTCCATACATTATTTTCTGTAATATTCCTCCATTAGCCGCAAACCCATGTAATGTTAATAATGGTGGTTGCAGTCACCTCTGCCTTCTCAGTTCGGTTAAGCCTGAGGGGTACAGCTGTGCATGTCCAACTGATGTAAAGTTATACGCAGATGGCAAGCATTGTGATATTGGTGAGGTTTTATGACCATTTTGTTTTTTATTATTGTTTCTTTACCCTGTAAGCATGTCTTACAGCTTCATGCCGCTTATTCCTTTTGTCTCGTTTATATCTGTTTAATATGCCATATCGTCAATGGATTGCAGTGGAGTATATCATGAATTATGCGTGAAAAGAGCCTTTTTTGATTGGCAGCATTCAGAACTATGCAAAGTAGCTATTTTACAATACTATATCTTACTCATTTCATTGAATTTAGAGTTATATTTGCACATAAAAGCTAAGTCTGATAATTTATTTTAAATACTTTTTACCTGGTCTGAGGTGTGTCTTTCTTAATCGTCTGTTAATTGTGTGAAATAAATGCATTTGACCTAAAGATGGTTGTAGTTAAAAGATATTCACGCATTAATATAAATGCACTCACATTTCTTGTCAGCTTATCCTTCTGACCTTTCCTTTTCATGAACGCTCTCGATCTGTATCTTTGTTCACAGTTTACCCGACAACGACTTATAGGAACGTGTGTTTGTGGGTCCTATAAGCTGCAATGCTCGTTCAGTGACATCCTTCATTGATCCATGTTGGTGCGTATCAGATTTAACGTGCTGAGAACACGGAGGCAGAGAGAGGAGACGATGTGTTGACTGTACTCTGACTCTACTCTGACTGACTTTACATTACAGATAACATGGATATATACATAAACAGATAACAACCCAAAATAAACACGAATTACGTAGAGGAAAGGTTAGGTGGTTGTTAGTTGTTTGTTGACTAGATTCGTGTGGCGCTGTTTGCGTGGAGAACAACAGAAGAGGAATGACTAGGTGTTTGATGACAGGAGTGACGTATGGTCATGTCCCAGGTGTGTGATGTTGTGAATGAGAATGAACGAAAAGAAAGAAAATCGGCATAGACTGAGAAATGGCCTATGCTACAATGTTTACGTGTCACTACAGACTAATGTTTTTACAACAGACAGGAAAGACTTGTATACTCCGACGACCATTTCCACGAGTGCCAAAGGTAGTGTTTTAAACCAAGATGTAAATTACCAAATTTATATTAGTTTTACTTATAACACTGACTAACCAGAATAGATCTAACTGAAATCTAATCCTGATTCTTCTGTGGCTAATCCTGATTCTTCATTCGATTTTTATTGCTGCAACTGCTTCTTTTATCATTTATGATTCCGTTTTTGATAATTGGTTTAAATTCTATTATATCAAGGACTATAATAGTATTAGATGCAATGCCTTCAGTAGCATTTCTTAGATTTTTCTTGGTGACAAGTAGATTCGGCCTAATGTATAACTTGTAATTCACCATTTCAGTTTTTACGTAAATATTTCGTATATAAATTGAAATTACTAATTTTAAAGTATAATGACAGTTTTTTGGCTAGCCATCAATTAGTTTACAACTTAAGCCTGTAGAGTTTTCGGGACCTGTGGTCAATAAGTTAGACTAAATTACAAGTGAGCCTTAAAGATTTGATTTTCTTCTCTTAAGTATGCAACTCGGTTGATTAGATCAGGCACATTCTTTAAAGATTTAAAGTGAGTCTGGTTGAATACTTGGGAGAGTTAGAATACGTGAGGGGTTGGAAATTAGAAAACGCAAATTTGTCGGTTTTGAAATTAGAAAACAAATTTGTCGGTGAGAACCTTCATTCTGGCTTTCATACACAATTCGTTTATTCACTCAGATCAAGAATCTGGAATTGAAATTCTTGCAATTGATTAATGAGGGGGCTAAGGTTAAAAACGATTAAAAACCAACAACAGGGGACGCGTGTTTGTACTCAAGAGTATATAAATCCGATTTGAGGCACAAAGTTTACTCTTAATTTGTTTTGTGTGCTAGTCCATGTCTTAAATGTAAATGTTAAATATAGACTGTGTCTTCCCGCCTCCCAACAATGCGTGCAACAAATGGATTTTCAAATGGCTTTGTATTATAATTTGGTCATAATTTTAGTTTCGAGGAACGCCAGCACGATGCCAACATCAGCAACGATCAACGTAGTAGCGAGCGTTAAACGAGATTTAACAACTAAGCGAGCAGATGTTCAACAAGGTAGTCAATATATGTCCAAGGACATGCTTAAATGTGTAATTTTGCTCAAATTTTATGTATAATCTACGCTAATTTTACCTAACTGTAATACTCATTTTTAGCTGCAATGTTACTTACTTGAGATAAGACTCGTGACTGTCGCAAAGATGATGCTTCGTTCGGAGGGGAGGAGAGGGGAGGGGAGGGGTAATAAAAACTGTGCCAACGATATGAGCAAGGCACCCAATGACTGGTTATAGTTTCTGATAGCACACGCGGCAGTTTTCAATACTCGTAATATTCTTCACTTCTTCCCTTCTTCCCGACAGTATACTTAGTACCTATTTCGCGCATCTGCAGACGAACCATATTTTCTAGCGAAGAATCATAGGATTTGCAGATAGAATCATAGGATTTGCAGATAAAGAGCCAGTCTTGTTAGCAGTGTTTCCAGGCTGGTGTGACGCCCCCACGCCCTCTCTCCTCGCGACGGTCCTAATGCACATTAGTGTTCTTTTATAAGAAACCTAACTCAAAGCCTAGTAGTAGAAATTTTTTATTTGGCAACATTTTAATTCTAAATTCCCTTAAAAGTGTGGTAATTTAGTGAAAATAGTTGCAGTGAAAACGAAAGCAAAACGCAAGATATTGTCCTCTGTAGCCCCCTTAAGGCTTAGCACATAAAACATACTGTAGTGGAAACTTCTTAAATCCGTGGAGGAAAAAAGGGGATTACCGGAACTGTGAAAGATAGCACAGAAAGATCTCAAGTGTCTTAACTCTTTCCTTGTAGTTCTAAAAGTTTCTTAAATTTTAATACTGGTCTACTACTACTAGGTTCTTATAAAAAATATGATGTAATACTTAACATTGATTGATTTTCTTTCACAATAAATTATTTCTCCTTATTTCTGTTTGTAGTAAATAACTTAATAAATGTTATGACTTGATGCTTATTTACTAATTTACTAACTTTTCAACTAATTTGAACTAATAAGTTGATAATTCGATATTGTTCTTCTCATTTCAACGTCAAGAATTGGTTTTTGAGATTTCATTTGTCCAGTTTTTGAATTGAAAATTGGCTGGTTGGTGAGAAAATTGCTGCATTGTCAAAGAAGGGACTTTGGTGGCCAATTCACACGTTGTCTGGATAGCAAAGTATCGGAAAGTTTAGCGGTCATTTGTTTATCGGTCAGTAGTGTCTGGTTGGTGTTTAGACAGCTGGCAGTACAACGATCTAATTTCGTGTTCGGTTGGTTCTCCACATGACGTGAATTCTTGTGCTTTGTTTGGAAGTTCTTGAGATCTAAACTGGACTTTTCTAGCTGAGACTGTTGGCTCCCCATCCATCTTTAAATTTCTGCGTGACTGAATGTTGCGTACTTCTCGTTGTTGATCATAATTAGGCCGTGTTGTTTGGGTAGAGTGCCTGGACGCTTGACTATTATTCATTAAGCCTGGTATCCATATAGTCGTTGAGGGTCGTTGACAGTCTTTTTCAGTCATTGTGGGTCGCTGACATAGGTGCATTTCCATATAGTCTTTGAGGGTCGTTGAGGGTCGTTGTGGGTCGTTGAAAGTATGTCAGAGTTGCAGCGCGCTCTAGGCCTTTCAAGCAACTGGCACCACAAAGAAAATTGTCAAGCATGACAGAAACAGGCAAGGACTTTTTGTTGCTGGTCTATTCATTTGTGACATTAAATTCATTCAGACGAGAAAGATAAGAACACAAAGACTGAAAAATTCTTTGCTACGTCTGCAGGATTGAAAAAAATGTTTGCTTAATTCACTATATAGGTAATAATACGTGAATCTCGGGCATAAAATCACACATGTTTAAGTTCCCTAACTTGGTATGATGTTGCTTGTCCGCCATCACGGGTGATATTGAGCTTTTTTTGGGTCGATGATAGGTTTTGTCAGTCGTTGCGGGTCGCTGAGATATATCAACAGAGTCCAGAAAAAGTCACGGCTCCACGGCTTTGAGCCTGAGGAAGATTTTGCTTTCTATGTCATATTTGAGGAAGGTTTGGTAATTTGCACCAACAATCCAGTTTCAGCAAAGTTTTCAATTGTGACAGCGACTGTGAAAGACATAGCCCTTCTATCATACAATTTTTCGAGACATGCACAATGCAGAGTTCAAGAACTTTGGCTAGTTTTAATTTTCCTAATAGAGGAAGGTTCATGATAAAGGTTTTACAACCAGAGGAAGGCTGGGACATTTTCTGGACTCTGTATATCAATTTCAATTTCATTTTCTATCAAAAGCCTTATTACAATGGTTTATTGTATATGTCAAGCAGCTAATGACAGACATTATAAACAGAACATAAAGAAGACAACACAAACAGTTGTTGCGATTTAAAGGGTTCTCAGAGAAAGACTCAGTTAATGGCAACGTCTTTATTTCATCTCAAACAACTACAACTAACTAAAAAGTGTAACAACGTTTGTTAAGGAGCTTCTGTTGGCTGCATTCCAATATATATATAAAGGGTTGCCGCTATGCCAATCACAACACCATCCCCCCATTAAATCTAGTGGGTTACGAAGTCTCCAAACCGCAAAGGGGGGTTTATATTTTGCCTCAATCTAGGTGGTCGATGTAGAGGGCCGGTTTGATTTTCTGGTACTTCCTCCCTGGGCATGGTGGTGAGCTCTATTTCCTCTGCTTCCCGGACTGGACAATGTGGTTCCCCCTTGTTGAATGGGATTGTGCAAGATTTTACCTGATTGTGGTGCACCACGATGTCTTTCCCTGCTTTAGAACGCAATTTGTAGTTGACACCTTGATGAGAAATAATTTTATATGGCCCAATCCACCTCCCCCCAAATTTCCAAGCCTTAGGGCGACGCAACCATACAGATTGGCCAGGGAGCAAAGGAGTCCAGTTACTATTCTTTACATTACCTGGCTGGCTATACTTTTGTCTACTGCGAGCTAAATTCTCTCTAGCTACATCTGCGACTGACTGCAAATTACGACGGATCAAGGCAGCATATTCGTGTTGACTGCAAGGGTTTTTTAAGGGTAACCCCAGATCTAGCTCCAGTGGGGTTCTAGCAAGACGACCAAAAACCATTTCGTAGGGACTATAACCGGTTGACGCGTGAGTGCTAGTATTGTAGGCATAGGCAACTAGATCCACCCAACAGTCCCAGTCATGTTGGTGTTTCGAGACGTAGCTGGTAAGCATGTCCTGCAAAGTACGATTTTGCCGTTCAACAAGACCATCGCACTGAGGGTGGTATGCTGATGTGCGAGATTTATGTACGCCCATTAGGCAGCATATTTCATGCATCAAATTGCTTTCGAAATTTCTGCCCTGATCGGAGTGGATAACGGTAGGTGGCCCAAATCTACTGAAAACTTTTGACACTAGGATTTCAGCAACAGTCCTAGCTTTTTGGTCTTTGGTAGGAAACACCTCACACCATTTGGTGAAATGATCCATAATAACCAGCAAAGGGTGAAATAGGGGGTCAGAGGAAACTGGGGGACAACTAGATGTTGGCAATGGCATGCGAGATAAAGCATCAGCGTTTTGGTTAGCGGTACCAGGGCGATGCTTAACAACAAAAGAGAATTCCTGAAGGGCCATAACCCACCTAGCAAGCCGTCCCTTTGGCTCTACAGAGTGGAGCCACTGTAAGGCGCTATGATCAGTAATCAAGGTGAATTCTCTTCCCAGTAGATATACACGATAATGATCAATGGCAAAGATGATGGCTAAAGCTTCTTTTTCAGTGGTAGAATAGCATTTCTCACGGTCTAAAAGTGAACGACTAGCATACGATATCACGTGTTCTCGACCAGAGTTATCTAATTGAGTTAGTACAGCACCCAGTCCCTTATCAGAGGCATCCGTCTGCAAGAAAAAGCGTTTGTCAAATTGAGGATAAGCGAGAATGGGTGCGCTACAAAGTAAGGATTTAAGTTGCAGAAAGGCTTGCTCCTGCAAGTCAGTCCAGGAAAAAGAGGAACCTTTCTTGGTAAGCTGCACAAGAGGGGCAGACAGGACTGCAAAGTTGGGTATAAAATTACGGTAGTACCCTGCTAAACCTAAGAATGACCGTACTTGTTGCACATTGGTGGGAGGAGCGAGAGCAGAAACAGCTTCAATTTTGTGGGGATCCGTGTGAATCCCAGCAGATGAAACGACATGGCCTAAATACGTGACTCTATCAGCGCCAAAACAACATTTAGAGGCTTTAACACGAAGGTTATGTTGCTGAAAACGACCTAAAACTAACTCAAGCCTTTCACAGTGCTGCTGTAAATTTATGGATGGAATTATTATGTCGTCAAAATAACACAAACACGTATCATACTTAAGGCCAGACAGTACAATTTGAATAGCCCTTTGGAAAGTGGCACAACCATTAGACACACCAAATGGCATTCTCAGAAATTCCCATAACCCCTCAGGAGTAATAAAGGCTGTTTTTTCACGATCTTCAGGTGACATAGCTATCTGCCAATAACCAGATCTCAGATCTAGAGTACTGAACATGGTCGATCCCTGGAGAGAATCTAAAAGGTCATCAATTCTAGGGAGGGGGTGAGCATCCCGTTTCGTCACAGCGTTTAATTTACGGTAGTCCACACAAAAACGAAAGTTACCGTCTTTCTTCTTTACTAAAACTATGGGGGAGGCCCATGGAGAAGTACTTTGTTGGATAACCCCCTGTTCCAACATGTCAGAAATCTGTCTGTTGACTTCATCTCTATAAGCGTATGGGAATCGCCTCGGGTATTGCCGTATGGGGTCAGTATTACCAGTATTGATTGTGTGAGTTATCACGTCAGTATAGCCAAGACTTTCGTCAAATACATTTGCGTACTTTAGGAGCGTATTTAAAATGACCTGACGATCATGGTCATTCAACGAGGGACTGATAACCGCTTTCAGCTCTTCAATAAGACTAACTTTATTGGCAGGCTGGCAAGAAAATGCTTTAGCATAATTAGGTAGGGGAGTGCCCTGTGTATCCACAGAAGACAGGGTATCAAGGAGAGGGCAATACTCACCTATGCGCTGTCCAGCCTGTAAAGTAATATCACAATTAGATGTGTTCATGATTCTAAGAGCTACCTGTCTACCTACGGCCTGGTTGACAGAATACGCTACTAAGAGATGGCTTGGCAACGAGTCATGCTGGATAGGTGCTATCATGCCTAGCTGATCTTTGGCACTTTTAGGAACGTGTACTAAAACAAAAGCTTCGGTTCTACCTGGCAAACAAACACTATTCACTAAAGTAATAGGAACAGGACTCCTCGAAGGGCATTGGGAAAACACATCGGAATTACTAACGACGCTATCGGTAAGAGGACGAGGGGGAGAAAGGGAGGTGGGGGCCTCATCTCTAGGGGTAATGAGGGTCTTCCCATGGCGACCTACTAAGTAATAAGTGCCAGTGCGCTCTCTAGTTAGTGCCAACCCATTGGAGGTTAGAAAGTCCCACCCAAGAACACACTCCAAGGGGGAAAATAATTTTTCGGAAATTAAGAACTTACCGGTATAAACATCGCCATTACCAGGAAAGGTAAGAGAAGCCTGCACAATCCCATCAACCGGCAAAGGCAGGCCATTTATTCCAACGCAGTGCTGAACTGTGTTTTGAATAAGTGGCCGAGGCCGCAATTTGTTAAATGTGTCTCGAGATAGAAACGAGACCATAGACCCGGTATCAATTAAGGCGGGAAAGGTTAAATCCCCGAAAAGGCAAGAAACGAGTGGCTGGTTGGGGGCTTGAAACGAAGCCGTGCATGACCCAGCAGAGAAAATACAGGGGTGACCTTCAACCCAGCCCTCTATTGAGGCACCCCTTTGAAGTTTAAAGACTTACCAGACATCGATGAGCCTTGTGAGGAACAGACATAGTTGTTGGCGCATTGGTGTTGTTCATGGCCCCAGCCCGCACAGAGGGCACATTGTAAAGTATAGGGGCAGGAATTCACAAAATGCCCAAGTCCATTACAATTAAAGCAGCGACGGGCTTGGTTGTTCCGTGATCTTGTATTTTGACGTGTCTGGGGGTGAAATCCATCTGGTGCACTGTTCTGCATACGTGGAGCGGTAAAACGGCGCGTGAAAGGTTGGTGGGGCGGCTGAGGAGTAGGGGCAGACATCGCGGCTTCAAGGTGCTTATGGCGGTCTGTCAAAGCAGTAACTGCGGCAGTAAGTTGCGTCACAGTGTCTTGAAGGCTGTGAAATTTGCTTGCCATCTTTTCGTCATCAACTCCAGCGGCCGGTTTGACGGCAAAGGTCAAAGTGGGGATATCTGCTTGACGAATAGCCCGAAAACGTTTTGCGAAGTTCTCCATTTCCGCCAATGACGGCGTTGGATTGGCTTCTAAGAGTTTCAACCGTATGCCTTCGGGCAAACCACGCATAAATTGCCTGCTTAATAGGGCCTCTCGTGCAGCATCGCTGAGGGAAGGATCGGCTTTTGAAAGTAAGTCCTTCAAATTCCATAAAAATATAGTGGGGTCCTCGTCTGGCCGGAGAAGGCGATGTTCAAATGTCGCAAAATTTCGTTCGCGATCAACAGCAGGGCAAAAGGAGGCCAGCAATTGTTCTTTCAAATTCCGATACGAGCCTTTCACCTCGTCGGGCAAAGCATGGAAATAGGCGGCAGCAGGCCCCCTTAGAAAGGCTGGTAGAACTTGTAACTGCTTCTCCTCATTCCAAGCATTGGCAGTAGAGCAGCATTCGAATTGGCGAAACCAGGAAACAATATCGCCTGAATCAAACTTCGCAGGTTGAATTGAAAAAGTTGCCATTCTGGGTACACTTCTCTGTTACCTCTGTCACCAATGTTGCGATTTAAAGGGTTCTCAGAGAAAGACTCAGTTAATGGCAACGTCTTTATTTCATCTCAAACAACTACAACTAACTAAAAAGTGTAACAACGTTTGTTAAGGAGCTTCTGTTGGCTGCATTCCAATATATATATAAAGGGTTGCCGCTATGCCAATCACAACACAGTTACTATATTATACATCTAAATATAAATCTAAATCTTAAAGTCGATATCTGTGCAACCCGTTCCGATTTCGCGATTTGTATTAGATCATGAAAGTTCTGTTTTTTCATTTTTTACCGAGTAGCTATTTTTCAAGCATTGATTTATAAACTGATAAACATTTTCATCACAAATTTGAGATAGAAGTTAGTTCTATCTCAGCGACCCTCAACGACTCAGTCGTTAATGTGATTAAAATGACTATTGGGTTGTTTCTATATAGTCGTTGTGGGTCGCTGACAGTCTTTAAGCTTTAGGAAAGACCGTCAACGACCCTCAACGACTATATGGATACCAGGCTTTAAAGTCAAAGATATGTTGATGGAAAGCTTTTGCGGATAGGACTTAGCAGATTCTCTTATTAGCTGTCATTAACTGTAGATTATTTGTAAGTTATATTGCATTTATATTAGTTTTTGACGTCAGTCACGCAATTTTTCTCTGAAGGCTGTCTCGACGATCAATTCTATTGTCCATCGTCGAGAAAGTGCATACCAGAATCAAAATTATGCAATGGCTACAAAGATTGTCCAGATAATGAAGATGAGGAACTACAACGCTGTAGTAAGTGCAATTTTTCATCAGCCAAAAGCGAGCTTTAGGCTCTCACTCGAGGCGATAATGTTAAACTTTTTTGGATTTGTGCGCTTTTGTACCTGTACCTGGTACATCCTATGAAGTTTTAAAGTATATCATTGGCTCTTTTTCGACAGTGTTACTTAGAGATGCACATCTTTACACTTGGGCCCTTTTGATACCATAGGTTGCTGATGTTCAAGCATTTATCAGTCTGGCTTCATGTTCGTATCTACAATACACGCCAAAAGATTCTTGGGACACACGCAGAAATTGATAAAAATCATATTCTTTCAACTTTATGATCCTTGCACCTTACAAGTACCCCTATTATCCCTAGAAAAATGCTTTTTCGTCTGATGTAACGAATTGAGTTTGATGTTTAGTCGTGTTACGTTGTATGTCATGTTACTTGAATTATCACATTTAGGTTCCTTAAAGTGGTTATAAAGTAGACTTCATTTAGGGTTAGATTTTTAGGATATTTGAGTTGTATGTAGATAACAAACCAAATGCGAGTTTCATTTATCCTTTTTGGGAGGCATTATGCTATAATAGGACACAGAAACTCATCAGGGAGTGTCCATTAAGCACTTTTAGTATAAGAATGTTATCTATAGACGTATTAATGCTCAATATCGCTAATATTTAGGAATAATTCAAAGGTATTGTTAGACACAAAATCAAACAATTTTGAGAACATTAAACCCTGCGAAGAAATTGCTTATTCTTTTAAAAAAGTGTGCACCTGGACATACGTATATTTAAGTCAATAGTTGCGAAAGGAGCCTCTTTCATTTGCAATATAATAGTCATGATGCTCGAAGCTAACTCCCTAAAGATTTGAGTGTATAAAGGGCTTTAGAACTCGCTTGAGTTGAACCACGGCACAGAGAAATCAATGAGAAATGATAGGCACTTCTACTCTCATTCGCCTTGTAAATATATGTAGTGTAGACAGAATTGATGAGTCTGGTATTTCTAGCTACACAGATCGCAAGTTTCATAGAAAAGACAGGTAATCCAAAATTATAAAGACAAGGAGATGAAAATCTGTAATAAAGAGTTTTCTCAGATGATTTTAAAATGTTTAGAGTGGAACCTGGTCCCAGACAGTCCATGTAATCGAAGTGTTATCATTGAATCATTGAAATTTATAGAGAATTTCTATATTGTCTATGGCATGCTCGCCTGAAAATAGATCTTGTTTCCACCAGACCTTTGAGCTGGGAGGATTCCAGTGTGTAACTGGGAATGGGGGTAAGATTAGCTCTAGTTATCATTTGCCAGTGTATTTTTCATACCTGACTTTAGTGTGCAATGACAACCTAGCTGTACAGTGATAAAACGGTTTTGTGCAGTGATAAAAAGTAGAAGTGTTCAGTGATAACACAATTTAAGGGAGCTTTTTTCAATTTTTGTAAAAATAGAAGATTGCTGTTCTTAGGGAACTGCTATTTTTAATGTTGGGTACAGGGGTAGAAAAGTTTTTTGAGGGGTATGAAATATTTTGGCCTTGCTTTACTGGGCTAACAAATCATGGAGTATCAAAGTTTTGAATAAATTCCCAAAGTAAATATAATTCCCATGTTAGTTGAAAACATTAACTTTCTCTTAAGTGTGCAATGACAAGGTTATTTTCAATAGCTAATAAATGCTTTTAGTTTTTATTCCTTCGTCTTTTCTTGTATCCCTTTTTCACACCTAAGTTGCGTTTTTTGGCAGTGTCAAGCTCTTGATCCAAGTCAAGTTCAATGATTAAACTATGCCCAAAGCTTTAATAACAAAAGCACCCTTTTCTCTCAAATCTCTTAGCTCCCTGACCGAATTGTGCAGAATTTAGCCCCCCTAGCTATCAATTTACTTCTAGACTATGTTCTTTTTACGAAAGGTATTTAACTGACACTCCCCAAAGAGCTACGGAGTCACATTATAGTATAATGAATCAGCGACCCGATAGGTGAAGTTCAAATGTGTTTTGTTTTCTAAGAAAAACTCGAATAAGCAAAATATCTCACCCTTGATGAAGCTTGAGCTTTGCAATATTCTTAAATTATTTTTTGATTTCGGCAATTTGAGCCTTGATATTCTTATAAATTATATTCATATAAAAACGTTGTGTAACGGTGAAGAGGGAACAGACGAAGGAGCATGCTGCTCCAAATCTATCAAAAGAGTATGGTGTAGCTTATGAACAATGAAGAACCCTAGCTTACGACAATCACAGTTTGATTCAATCGACTAATACTGTTTTTGACTACTTTCCCATTCATTTTTCGACATAATAATTTGAAATCCTAACCTAATCTTGTAAGACTGTTTTCTAATTTTTGTATTAAAAGGCTGACGTAGTATCTTTGTCTCTTCTAAAATGGCGGCACATCTGTTTTTTAAAAAAACTTTCTGGTTTATTTTGAACTCTAAAGTCTTCCTGGTAGATTTCTTCTTACTCTCATTAACAAGAGTAAATCGTTTTTATAACTTTGTAGGATACAAAAATAATAATGATTATAAATATACAGGGGCGATTCCAGCCTGAGGAGTCTGAGGGGTAGGTAGAATCAAAAACAAACATGAGACACGCTTTTTACAAGAAAGTGAATTTTTAGGAAAGCAGTGCTCGACTGTTCAATAATGGATTTTTGTGACGTAAGAAAGTTGATAAGTTGATATGCACGTGAAATTCTAACTTAAGCGCAAGCTCGCCATCTCCCTTTTCTTTTATTTGCATCGATTTCCTATGATAATCTATGTATTTCAGTGTTATGCTTATATAGATACTATTTATCTGTGTATCACCGCAGTGTTTCGCAATTATAAATATTCTACCATGGATAGTTTTAGTACTGAAATCATGAAAAGTCTACGAAATCACATCACTGGGCGAAAAAGCTCTCATACACGTTCATTTTTTCATTTTTTTTCACTTTAAATTTTTTTATCACGGTGGCCCCATCAATCAAGAGTGACTGCCTGTCAGGGGGCCGTGGAAAAAGCCCAATTACAATGCTACTAAAATAAAAAAGAATATTTACAATGTAAAACTAGAATAAATGAAAAATTAAAAGCTATTTACATTTCAGTCTACATTTAAAAGAAGACAGAGAGGGGGCTAGCTTGATCTCATGTTCTAATTCATTCTAAACCTTTGCTCCACGGAACGAAAATGCTTTTTGACCATTGCTTGTTTTCATTCGTGGAGTAAGTAAGTCAGTCTCGTAATTTCTCAAATTTACAATGTCCTGTGTGGAGTTTCTCGTGAATAGAGTGGGGAGGTAAGTGGGCGCGAGATCACTTAATGATTTGAAAACAAAAGTAGCCGTCTCTTGTTTGATCATGTCGTGGACTGTAGGCCATTTGAGCTCTTTCATCAAGTTTGTACATGATACTCTGCACATGATGTACGGACTGCATATTTTTTTACAGTCACCTTCACTACCATACTGTCTGAATGTATTGTTAAACTAGCTAGTCTACAGATAGAAGGTATAGTAAAGTTTATGAATGCGATAGAGAGAATTCCGATAAAGGCAGTAAGATACTCATTTTTGTACAAGAAATTGCTTTTGGCCCAGCGTTGAAACTTTCTTTCTTAAGACTTTCTCAGAAAGACTGTTTCACTTTGAGTACCACTACATTGTTGCACGAACGGGCAGACACAACACAAAAACAGCACTCGAGTACATAGCCTTGCACAGGAAATCCATGCAAATTGAATAAAAAGAGATAATTTGCCTGTGTAAAAATTGGAATTTTAACTGTATATGAATATATTGACTTTCTTAGGTCTCAAAAGACCAGTATTGAGCTGTTTTTAACTTTATGAGGAATCGAGCACAATTTTACTATTAAGTACTTTCTTACAAAAGGACGCCTAGTCTACAATCATAGCCAATATTACGGCGTACGAAGAGTCAATCGTACCTAGAGCCTCGTTTCCATATATTTTTCGTTCTGTTCCCCCTTTTATGAAATGCACTGAAAGAGATCCCCCCTCGCCAAAGTGAACAGAAAATGCTCCTAGATCGACACCAGCTGATGTCATTAGATGATAATCCAAATGCAGTGTCGTTACATCATTTATAGGAACCAGTAAAATCGAGGTTTAGGCTGGCTGTTCTTGATGTTCCCAAAAATTTGAGGCTGAATTCCTCTTAATTTGTACTTAAATTATTCAGGTGTAGGAAATTTAGACATTACACAGTATATAAGAAAACATTGGATGTTTATGAAACAGGTGCTGTTTTTAGTAACATTAACAGAAGAAAAAAGATATACATTCATGCAGATATATAGCCCGTGCCAAAACTCTTGGTACATCATGTTTACATAGTAACTGGTATGTGGAAAACTTCTCTAATTATTATAGCTATGGATGGATCTGGAATAAGGGGTGGATTTTTCAAAAAATTAATAAACGGGCGACGTTTATTCAGAACTCAAGAGTAGGTCTGTGCTCAACCTTAAATTAAACAATTAAGGTCTAAAGGCTACGTATGGTAAATTGCATTCATCCGCTTTCCTGCTTTTACGAGTTAAGAATTTCAGGTACAATGTACATCGATAGGATACATTTGCAGCTCGACCCCCTCCCCACTCCCCTGCGAGGACTGATTCGCGAGGCCCTTGAATGCATTTTTCTCAATCAGTCTATCTCAGCAGATAACTGAATCAAATATAGATAGCATAAAGCGTCAGTACACATCAACAAACTGCATAAACGAAAAATGTTTGCACTAATTAATATTTTTTGATGTCTGAAAATTGATGAGGAGGGAAACTTGTGGAAATTGGTTTAGCTCCCTCCTCCCAATAATAAGTGACATTACACCCTTCTACAAATGAAAAGCACGTGCCTGGATAGTTCCTACCCTCAACGATTCAGGTTGTTTCAGCGCTACTATCAGCTAATAACCTCAGAAGAAGGTAATCAGATATTGACGCCTATGGGCGGAATAAGATACAAGTCGGAAGCTTTCTATTGGCACTATGCCCTCTAATTGATGAACTGCCTTTCTGGACCTCTAAGCGAAGTTTACTTTTTATTTCATAGCATCGGACTTTAAAAGGATGTTCATTGTCCACAGTTCCAAAATACACGCGCTTTACCAAAATCGTGAACTGTGCATCTTAATGTGATCTTCACGAGACCAGGTAGATTTGGGATATTAGCCTTCAGCTCGCTTGACCTTCTAGCATCCTTTGCCGCATGGTCCGAAAGTTCAGTTGTTTTTGCAGCAAGCACTGTCCATTATTGTTTGTCTTCTTAACTTCTAGATAGCAATAACAGTGGCAGGTTCGAAGTTATTCTGGATGCAGAGCTTGTCATGGAGCCGCTCTGGATTTTAGTGTTGCTGCAGTCTTTTCATTTGATCTCCGCAAGTGTCGGTATGCTAGAATTTTCATTCTTTTTAAATTTTTGAGAGCTATTTCCTAATTTTTTGTTACAGTTTTATAATATGCTTAATCCTATGTTAAGTTAGAATTTTATTCCTGCAGTTTTTCATGAGATCATTGTAAGGGATGAACTTTTCAAATTAATTCAAATGATCTGAAATTTGCTCCAGTGATTGAAACAGATGTTCTTGGGGAACAGGGGCGCTTTGCAATGAACAGAAGAAACATGCAGATCGATTAGTGGTCAGATAGTGAAATCTTCAGATGTAAGACTCTACAGTTTTGCGAGTGAAACTATGACAGGTTCGCCGAAACTCAATCGTAGTGACCTGAAAGTGTGGAAACTCTGTCCCATCTATTGATGTATTGATTAAAAAAGCTTTTGAAACTATCTATGGAACTTGTTATGGACTAGTATTGATCCAAAAAACCTTAAGAAAAACCAGGTGTGATTCTAAATTCAATTTCAAGTGCATATGGACTTGAAAGAGAAGGACCGACAAAAAGCTAGAAATTATGAAGTATAAATAGCCAGTTATTCTTTGACTTTCAAACATCTTTTGGGCTTGTAATATTTGTGCTTTATTACAACCCTAGAAGTGGAATTGAAACGCTCAGAATGAGAGGTGCTGAAAGAGGTGCACCTACTGCTCTTAAATCCAAACCAGGAGAAATTTAACAGTAACAATCAAATGTTAAGGCGACTTACCCGAGTTTTAATCCCAAGTATAGCTTCGATGAAGCTAATTTATGATCGGGAGTTCATTTTTCTGGCATTGCTAGGTCCGAAGTCCCTATTACTGCTTTACCATGCCGTTCAAACCTCCCAGTAACTCAAATATCAAAGTGACATAAAAATATTCATATTTCTTGTGCGAATTCGTACACACTCGTACTGCAGTGATAAATCCGTACGATTTTGTCATGTGATGTCAATTCTACTTTTTGCCTACTCTAACCTGATTTGGTCATCTTGTACAGTATTTGGCCTGTTCTTTCCTAGACCATCCAAGTCTTGCAACCCTGGGCTCAAATGCATGATTCTTATGCCAAATGCACAGAATAAGGATCAGGCAAAAGGGCAACTCACTTCTTTCTGGCTGATGCTTTTTGATTGCGCATGCGTTTATATGGGAAAGGTACATAGCCAGAGTGATCTTGTTATTGGGGGGGGGGCATAGCTGAGCATCAATTAGTTGGCCGGCTGGTACCCCCAGTGGTGTTAGACATGCATTGAATTACACTGAACTGGGTTCAATTCTGGCATATGATGCGAAAAGACCCAAAAATGGGGAGCTGTATTTTTGGGGGGTGTCACCCAGTCACTTTTTGGGCTATGGGGCTTGTGCGACAGCATAAAAAACAGGTTGGCAACTAGAGACAGTCCTCACTGCAGTAGTTAAGTGCAGTCGTTAAGTCATTTGCTGTGGTTTGAAATGGCGACTCGAGTTGCCCTTCAGCCTAACTCATATCCTATGCTCCATACGCGAGACATAGAAGCTTTAAGTCGGTGATAATCTGTTTTGATTTGTACGTCCTATAACCATTTTTGAATGTTGTAGCCATTTTTAGATAATAATTTAAGCTAAATACCCATTTGTTCAAACTTCAGGGGTGCCGTGGAGGGGGCTCGGGGGTGCTTAGCCCCCTTCCTTAAAGTGAAGAGAGTTTTGGAGGGTTCAAGCCCCTTCCAATGATCGTATTCTAGTTTGGGGAATAGCTAGTTTGATAGTATGAGCCAACCCTTTACTACTGTATAGTTTGTCTTTACATAAGTCAATGGCAACTTTTGCATAGCCTTGTATTTATTTACGTATGAACAGTTTAGAATGAAATATTGGGTGTGGCCTGCAGACTGGTCTGCAGCACAGGCCCCTTGTTAACTTGTTAAGAGGGCACCACTGTGAGGCCCTTTGACGGGGAGAGTCAAGGAAGGTTAAGTTCCTCAATAATTGGCTGAAATTGTGCTTGTAGAAGTTCTAATTAATCTACAGTTCATATACTTTCAAAAACATATTTTAGTTTTTCGTTTATATTTTGAAACAAATTCAGTTATTATGTGCTCTGCAGACTGCAACTGATCAGAGTGGTCTCTCCTCGAGCTTATCTTGGCTAATTTAATACTGACCGTTTGAATTGCTCTAAGTAAATGTCATATGTTTCACAGACGGTAATACTATGATGTATAGAGGCATACTATATAATTGTTAAAGCTTGAAATTTAATCTGCTCTTGAAGCATATGTTTTGTCAGCAGATATATTCGCTCACATGAGAACTATGAGACATGAGACATGGGACATAAGACCCCACACTGTATACTAACTTCCCAGAATATGATGGATGTTGGAAGATATAATACTTTTTCAATATATCTCATGCTGCACGAAACTTGAGACGCGTTTCCTTTGAATCCTGTTCCAAATCTCTGCCTACAAACTATGTAGTGGGATTTATTCCTACCTATTACTTACTGTAGTGTTCATACTATTGAGTAAATTACTTTTCAAAAATTGTACAATATTGTTCGAATTCTCTTTTGGCATCACAAAGGGCAGGGTTTCTTTCGTAAACAGGAGGATTGTACTGTTTGAGATGCGTTTCAAGTTCTAGGTGAATAGGCATTTTGCTGCAAGTTTTTCTTTCTAATTATATTTTTGGGTTCCATTCTAGAACCTCCGCTACTGTCATAAATCTAGGACGGAGTCTAATCTGTCTTCATATACTGTTGTTGCAGGTTTTCAAATGTTTGGCTGAAAATATAAAGTATTTTTCCTTTCGTAATGAAGAAGCCAACATGAAACTTCTGGTTGCATAGGTTCAAAAATAGAACAAATTTTTATCTACATGGGCCATGGAATAGCTACACATAAAAATATGTGTACTCCAAGTTTTCTTTCTTATATGCAGTAAAGTGAAGTAAATGTCCATTATTGTTTGAGAAGTCTTTATTCTCTGATTATATCTGAATTATGCCCTTTGTCACACTTAGTTATATCAGGTGGTTTTCCGTAACAGTTTGTCTGGCTTTTCCTTGGGGCAGAGACGCAAGCGTGAGGGATTGTATGGTGACAGAGGCTGGTACGCTAGTGGCGGAGCGAGCTGTCAGAAAGTAGGAGGATAAGGCAGAATGGGGTTTTTGGGGATGCCCTTTCTGGTTTAGATAAACTCTCTTTAGAATAAAGAGATTTTCCATTCTATTTAGAAAGCAATAGATGAATCCAATGTGTTTATGAACTTCTTGGAAGAATCTCCACTTGTAACCCTACGTAGGATTGTTCAAAATAAGAAAACAGCCAAATCCAGAACTGGACCAGGACCGACTTTATTCCTGTTAAATGGCGATTGGGACTGGATACTGAAATTATTAGAGGCACGGCCTGGGGAACTGACACAAGCACTTCCAAAAAGGTTTTCCTGCCAAATCACATATTGCAAATCACATGCTTATCATTGAAGCCACCAAAATCATCGGATTCATCGAAGTATACAGTAACTGAGAAAGATATGCACTTTTCCAAATACCCAATTTTGCAAAGCGGATTGTTAATAATACAGTAAATTTGCACAAGACCCCATTATCTATCGCATTTATTTTACGAGTACCTATTTCCTTTCTCTGTTATTAACCACCAGTTTTATATCTCATCTCCAAATTTGTAAACTTAATCTATGTCACCCATTTCACGGTAAAAATGGTCATGTCATTCGACAATCTAAGTCCTTTGAAATATCAAAAGCATGATAGACCTTCAACTATAATTTCATCTCCTGTTTTTTTTATACACCTGTAATCAATGCAAAATACAATACAATATACAATACAATATACAATACCGAAATTTTACAAACAAAAAACGATGCCATTGGGAGTATGATAGGCATAACTACCCAATGGCCATTTAACAAAAAGTAATACAGATAATTCAGATAATACAAATGCCAAAGACTAAGGGCATTATCTCCTGTTCACTAAGGGTAAGCGATTGGCACGTGGAGACAAAATCCTTTGTTGCAACAGTGCCCAATACGCCTTAGTAATCCGCAATGGTATCATTTGCATCTCAAGCATGGTACTATTGTCAGGGACATGACATGCGGGGGAGTGTGGTAGTGAGACACCCCCAAAGTTTGAAACCTACTCAGTAAATCTATATGATTTAGAACTTTGTCGGTAAATCTACGTGTTTTGATACTTATTTGGTAAATCCGCTCTGTCACGCTTTACTCTGGGAGATGGTTCTTAAGCCATTCTAGAGGTTACAATTTCAAAATTTGCCTACTGTGTCGGACCCAACCATGGCTGGCCCTACTATGTCGATATAAAACATTGTCTACCCCCAGGTGTAATCACTGATCCCTGTAAATGAGTGCAAGTTTGCTCATGATTCGTAGCTCTGAATGTTTAAAGAAATAATAACTTTAAAGGGGGTCCTGTCAGTAAATCACCATTTTGTTCAGGTTTCTGTTAGTAAATTTTTGCCTTACACCCAGTGGTGTAGAGCTAAATTAATAGCGAGTGAGGCTCTTGTGGTTGAGAGCTGTTAAACAGGGTGCCATCTAAGAAAAATGATGGGATGCAGACTGCGGAGGTATGGGGGCATGCTACGCCACTGCTGCAAGTGAAGTTTTTTACAGCTAGCAAGATCTTCTATTGTATTGTTCCACCTTATATAGCGTTCTGGTTTGTCTAGAATACAAGAATGGGAGATTAATCGGTCTTTGTTCTAGGTTGAAAATGATTACAAAAACATCAAGAAACGTGACGACCTTAGATAACAGACAGGTGGAATCTTGAACAGATTTTGACTACTTTAAGGGGGTACTTCACAGTTTTAAGATTGGTTTTGGCAAAATTTTTGGAAATTGGGAATTTTGCTGCAAAGCATTGACCAATCATTCAAAATTATGTTCCTGAATTAAAAAGTGCATTATCATTTAAATGTAAGTCAATATTTTCAATACAGTAGGCACTACCTGGTTTTTTTGACCTTAGCAACCAACATTTCTGGTTGCTAAGGTCATATTCAGCATTTAGTCGGGGGAAAAACATTCCCAACTATCCCCTCTTGATACGTTTGCCCTATGTCACCAGTATTTTTCATTTCTGGGTCACCTGTTGCGTATTTCATGTCAAAACGAGGTACGATAAAGAGGAGAGATTCAAACTCGTGTGATTTGTATGACTGGAGTGTGTGCTTCCTCGATTATTCGTACTTTCAGTCAAGCCTACGGGAACAAAGTTTTATCATGCCTTCAAGTAAAGCAAGAGCAATTTCTAGAAGGAAGTCTAAGAAGAGAAAAGGCTTCAAAGGAACCCAGTACCAGCAACTTATGCTTGATGCCGCTGCCTCCAGTGGTGGCCTACCACGTCCAGATGTTCCTGAACCGTTGTCAACATCAACACCTTCAAAGAATCAAAAAGCAAAGGCAAGCAATATAAGCAAAGAAAAGCTTCAAAATTCATCGTTGAATGAGTTGGATATAACTGAATTGGTGAGAATCAATGAAAGTTTTTCACTTGTCCAAATCCAATGTTTCTTAGAGGCGTTGGAAAAATCAGTTATTTGTAAGGAATGTCAAAGTGCTAAATCTATAATGAAACTGGAAGTAGATGAAAGGAAAAGACAAGGTTTAGCAGAGCGGTTCACAATAAAGTGCTCAGAATGTAATGCAAAAACAAGCTTTTTTTCTAGTAGGAAAATCTCAAATGGCATTTTTGAAGTTAACAAAAGGTCAGTTATTGCTTCAAATTCTTTGGCTGGAGGAAGACAGGCTTTGGCAGATTTCTGTGCAACTATGAATTTGCCAAGGCCCTTGGCATTGTCATCCTTTTCAAGACATTCAAAACAGCTATCAAATGTTACATTGCAATTGGCAGAAAGAAAAATGAAAGAGGCTGCTGATCGTGTCAGGAAGACAGTGATACAGAAAAACCCCAATATTGAAAAAGAAGATAAAGAAGGTGCAGTTCCTGTGGCAGTGAGTGTTGATGGAACATGGCATAAACGTGGCTTTTCTTCAAAATATGGAGTGGTTGTGGCCATTCTTGTAGATACTGGTGAAGTCATCGATTTTGACGTTCTTTCAAAGCATTGCTATCAATGTAAAAAGCATGAAAGAGATGACAAAAGCAGTATCAAATATAAGAAATGGATGGAAACCCATAAAGCCAGTTGCCAAATAAATCACCAGGGATCATCAGGGGAAATGGAAGGAGTTGGAGCCCTTAGAATATTTTGTAGGTCAATTGAAAAATATAAACTTAAATATACAACATTTGTTGGAGATGGTGATAGTGATACTTTTAAGGTTGTAAAAGAGGGTGTTGAGAAGAAGTATGGCCCAAGGTACCATGTTACCAAGGAGGAGTGCATTGGCCATGTACAAAAAAGGATGGGTAATGCTCTAAGGAGATTTGTAAAAGGAATGACAGGAAAGAGGATGAGTGATAACAGGACTGTTGGAGGGAAAGGGCGTCTTACCAAGATTAAAATTGATCAAATCCAGAAATACTATGGTCAAGCAATAAGGCAGAATGTTGGGGATCTCAGTGGAATGCAGAATGCTGTTTGGGCAATATTCCAGCACACAGTGAAGCCTGCAACCTCAGTGTCTCTGGAAAGTCAACATAGCCTGTGTCCTAAAGGGAGTGGATCCTGGTGCAAATTCAATTCTGATTTGGTTACAAAAGGGAAAACATACCATCAAAATGGAAGACTTCCTTCTGTTTTCTTTGAGCCTCTTAAGCCAATATTTGAAAGATTAGCCTCTAGGGAGTTGCTACAAAAGTGTCAAAGGGGCTTGACGCAAAATCAAAATGAGAGTTTTAACAACCTCATATGGAAAAGATGTCCTAAAGTAATGTTTTTTGGTAAAGAACGAATAGTGTTTGCAGTATCTGAAGCAGTTTGTACATTCAATACTGGAGCTGGAGCAAAAGCTGTTATAATGAAAGCTGCTGGAATTAACAACGTAGGAATAAATTTATTACTGGCTTTGAGGAGGAAGGACAATGCTCGACTTGCATCTGCGGCACAGAAAGTAGCCAATAAATACAAGTATTGGCGATTCAACAGAAAGAAGGATTTAAATGTTGAAGCAAAAAAGGTAACAAAGCACTATGAAGCAGGGGGGTTTGATTGTACAGGAGAGAAAAGCCAGAGAGGTATCAAAAGGAGGAGATCAACAGTTCAGCATGCAAAATCAAAAAGGTTAAGGATACAAGCAACAGGAAATGAGGAAAGGAATTTTGACATTGTTGAAAAAAAGCAAGAAGATATTGTGGAGATTACAAGACCAGTGCCAGTTCATATCATTGTGCCATTTAATCCAAATGAATAAATAATGGCTTGAGAGTAGCTGGACATCAATTTGATCCCATCAGATTTCTATTAAGTTACGTTAAACTTTAAAGGCAATTTTCTCAGAACTTAGTTTTTGCTACCCTTTAACACTAGGCAAATCATAAAAAATCATTGAATCAAACCAAAGGAATGAAACTTTCAAGACAGGTTGAAAATAGATCAATGCATGTTTTGAATTGAAAGAAATTCCAAAAATTTCAAAATGGTAGCTGTTGTCATGGAAACTATCATTTTCTTGG
The DNA here is from genome assembly GCA_964019165.1 of Mastigias papua. Taxonomy (NCBI): domain Eukaryota; kingdom Metazoa; phylum Cnidaria; class Scyphozoa; order Rhizostomeae; family Mastigiidae; genus Mastigias; species Mastigias papua. The sequence continues at coordinate 9,641,769 of OZ025279.1, read as the reverse complement.
ATTTTTCTTGACTAGATTTTTGTGGAAAAATTTTACCAATACAAAACACTGCTAACCATGCCAGCAAACTTCTCTGAAAATTTCAGGAGAATATGTGCTACACTGGCTGAGATATCCTTTCCCCAGTGAAAATGATGGATCCGATCAATGCATGCATAAATTAGCATAATTAATGTCTATTTTCTACAAATTTTGAGAATAACAAGATTATGTAGTCAGCTACTTTGTTGGTAAATTTTAGCTTGATATTTGAATCCTGACAACTTTTATGATGGTTTGAACATAAGGTTTAAATTTTTTAGAGAAGGGTGAAGTACCCCCTTAAGTAAAACACCTGCTGAGATTATGATGTCAACCGCATTTTTATGAGAAATCAAGTATAAGGCCTAGTTCTAAAAGTTCCCTATTTTTTTTATTTCTTTCGACCATTTCAGTACAAAAAATCCAATAATAATTCATTACTTTTAACTGCTCATAGTGCTATAGATATTCCAAATGGTCAGTTTTATGACAGGGCACTATGGATACTACAAGTTTCAACCCAAAGCCACAAATGAACCACATGCTTCAGTACAAGAATTGCACACAATGTAGGCTATGCTAATTTAATTCTCGATTGTTTGCAGGGACAAAAAATAGTCGAAATTGAACAGTTTCTCGGGAATGTTATCATTAGTTACACTACCTTTTAATAAGTTTGGCATTCTTGGGTGCTTACTGGAAAGGCAAAGTTAAAATGTTGGGATTCTCTACTTATCCTTAGTTTTGCCCTTATCCTTAGTCTTACAGCACAGACTTCGTGCCTTTTATTGACTTTAGTGCTAGTGTAGATAATGAAATGAACACCTCCGTCATTTTTCTAACATGAAGCGTTTGTACCATAATCAATATGACTCCAGGTTTATGACTTCAAGTATGAAAAAGTAATAAACTGTATTATTCTGTGGTAAACTCCACTGGACTGATTTGTGCATTAGCAGTTTATCACACCAGCCTACTGTTGGACTGGTTGGACGTGCACTACTGCACGTTGAATAGTAATGATCAAGTACCCAGACCCCTTCAATGAGCACATTAGACATTGACTAAATCAAATTATGGGTTCTACTCCTTGGTAAGGATTGTTGATATACTTTTTACAAGCCATTGCATCAATTTAGTTCATAGGAAAGATGACATTTCTTTAAAAAGTCTCATCGTAATACTGACCTTTATCTTTCTTAGAAGTATAAAACAAAACAATTTGAAACTTTTAAACTGTAAAGACGATATCAATAGATAATGTGTTATGAATGTGTCCAGTTCGTCTGCAATGGCCATTACTATTTAAGCTGCTGCGGAGGCGCAGGTCCATTGATAAGACAAAGTTGTTCGATGTGTTTTAATACTATTGACCTCTCCAACCTGCTTCACATGGACAGCATGTATTACAATTCTCATTGAAAACCAACCGAATACTTATCTATGGACTTCTTCTGGATGTTGCTTCTACTTCAATATTGTGAAATTTCGTTCGCACGTACCGGTATGTTGAAAGTATTTTAAACTGTACTGAGACTCTTTGTATTTTTCTCCTTGCCTCTCAAACACTACCATGTGATGAGTGAAGATTTGTACTTGTTTCATTATGATGGTAAGCTTGCATCATATTTCTTACCGAAAAAACCACTATTGGGGATATTGTTGTTTGAATGGACTAGGCCAATTTACCTTCTGTTTGTTATGCAAGACTTGCAGTGTCCAATAGTATTTCTCCTCACAGGACATGTCTTTCATTTATTGCATTATTCTGTTTTCAAGATAGCATGACTTCATCGAAGAAAACCTATATTGGGAGTATGATTGCACTGTTATTGATGGGGCACAAGCCTATGAATGACTCGCAAATGCGAAACTTTCATTCATGAATAAAATCTATTATGTGATAACCATGGCTTTACGACTTCTTACTAGTAACTAGCCAAGTTCGTTTTGAACATAAATTGCAATCAACAGTAACTTTCTTGAGAATAACCATATTTGTGAATTCGTGAGAAGGTACAGTGGAATTGTCTGCAGCTGTTCTCAAGACTTAGATATCCATACAGCTGGAAAAGCGACGTTAGACTACCCTAAAAAATATAGTTAGATCTCTCACGTATTTGCTAACAGTTCGTAGGATTCCTTTGCGAGTAGTGCGGATTTTGAGCTGGGAAGTTGAGAAAACGAAAACGACACGTGGTACTTATGAACCATGACCGATTTAGTCGAATCAACAACTGAAAACCTATGTAACCGCAAAGTCAAAAACCAAGGTATCTTAGAAGTCAGGCCGTAGCTAATTCTTACTTTGAAATGAGGGAAGTGCCACCGAGAAATATAGCATATTGCATATGAGAGCTCTGAACATCTTATTTCGAACCAACCATAGTCTTCCCTTTACATCAAGTGAGTGAACTACGTTTTGTGTGTAATTAATGCGGTTTGTTCTAATGGATTGGATTACATTGTTTGTGTCTCAGATATTGAATTTTGATTGTTTCCTACTCTTTCTTATTTGCATTTTATGCACGGACGGTTCTAGTCGAGAAATTTTGGGGTCCAGCAATAAGATATCCCAAGATAATAATGTGTAAACGTAAACTGCATTGACAGTAAGCTCCACACACACTTTTTGTAAGAATATAGTCTATATGAATACGAAAGATTTAAGAGTAATTTAATAATAATGCAATACTCAAGCTTAGTGAAGACTTACACTTTTGTTTATTTGCGTCCAAAATTTATTCTGTCCAATGCAAGAGAGTTTACCTTGATCCGATTTTTGAAAGAGTACATACTATTAGATCTTTTCATCTCTGTGTGAAGAGAATTCCAGATGATTACAGCGTGATGGCGTGATGTTTAAATGATCTTTTCCCCAGTTCTGTCCTATAGCTTGGTAATTCGATTTTCAAATTGTCCCTGAGAGATCTATAATCCAAATTGACACTAATGTTCTAAATCATCGGGATTTAAGAATAATCTTAGGCTCAAACTTGACAAATTTTAAGGATATTAAGGCTCAGCAAAAAATTAGGTATTCGTATACAAAAAATGTGCTCATCGTTTTTGAGCAGACGTAGAAGTGCAACTACGAGGGAGGGGGTCACGTGATGGACCCCCACCATTAGAATGCCTATTTTCGTGACAAACTTTGAAAATGTTTACGGTCTTTTTGCCAGGAAATTCTGCTTCAGCCATTATTAAGATTCAAAGTAACTTTATAAAGAAAATTCCTCCAATGCTTCTTTTGGAGACTTTAGTATTCCTTTTTCGTATAAGCCCCTTGCCATCGACAAGTCCTAGTTGCACAGTTGAAGCCCTTTATCGTAAACTCCACAAGACAAGAAGTTTTACGTGTTGAGTGAAAGGGCACCATTTGCTCTATGATTTATCACAATGGCTCTCAAACTGGAGTCCACAGTCCTTTATGGGACCGCGAAAGGTTTCAGAGGGAAAGCGAACGGTTTCAGGGGGCCGCAAGAGGTGATCTTCACTTGCTCTACTCATTGAATTATCAAACTGTATCACTGTTGATGTTTGTTTTGCGTGAAAGTATACCCATCGTAACATATATTTATCCCACCAGTGGACTATTGGACTCTGATTCCAAAAGGTATGTTGTAGGTAACGGCATGTAACACACTTTAAACGTTTGGGAACCTATGGTTTATCAGTTTATCCACTGAACATAGCCATTCGCTTTAATGGATGCTAGTGAGTAGACTACTCCTAAGCATTCATTGGATTGGCATCGATGCGAAGCAGACAAGCTCTTCGTAACAACGAGATATGACTATTTTTGACTTTACTTCAGGGTAGACTAACAACTGTGGCCACCTTTTTATACTTTCAAATTCTGTAAAAGATTTAATTAATTTCTGTAAAAGGCTCAATTTGCTTTGCTATGTTATTGAAAATACAAACCTTGCTGCACTTGTATTCAATTACTTCATGAAAAGTTAGGCATACTCGGAAATACTGCTAAATCTACTGTTTGTTGAAAAAATCATATTCGTCTTCAATTTTTTGCTTTTTGGATTGCCGGAGAAACCAGTTGTTGAGTAGTATTTGTCATATGCTAGCTTAAAATAATTGTTTAAAATAAGTTTTTCAAAATTTCTTTGAAGGGGCCCAGGCTCTGCCCCCTGAACCCCACCAGAAGGTCACTTGTATGCACCTTAACTTCGAAGGTGAATCAGAGTGAGTTAATCATGTAATATCCGGCACGTTTACATATATCTTTAGTCCAAATTCTAGTGGGACCGTGGAATCAGTGTTGGATCCTCAACAGAAAATATCAAAATTTTTAATACCGTAAATCGTCGAATTAGCCCCCCTCGAATAAGCCCCCCTCGAATAAGCCCCCCTCGAATAAGCCCCCACCCAAAAAGCATCAAAAATAAATAAGCCCCCAGGGGGCTAATTCGAGGATTTACGGTATATGCTAGCATTCTCCTGTTTAAATATAGCTAGCATTTATATGTCTGAAGTCATAAGATTCTGTTAACATAAAGTGAAAGGCTAGTCATCACTCACCATAGTGCTTCTGACAGCATGGAACCTGAAAATTTTCCCTGACTCCCTATTTGTATCATTCAATAGACTTTGTATCCTATCTGCAATCTGGCCCCTTAGTTTTCGAATACCTATGAAATCTATGTTGCATACCTACTTTTAATGCTTATTGATAACGAGTACATGCAATGGCAAAATCGTTTCTTGCTGAGATAGATAGTAAAGGTGTGCAATGATTGAACCAATTCACTTCTCAAAACTTAGAAAACTGGTATGGTCTATATATATATATATATATATATATATATATATATATATATATATATATATATATATATATATATATATATATATATATATATATATATATATATATATATATATATATATATATATATATATATATATATATATATATATATATATATATTTATTTATATATACAGCAGAAGACAATTAAAGAAAAGACATGGTATCTGTGACTCTGAGTTTCATGCTAGGTCATTCATCACGCAGACTCTATTCTCTAAAGAATAGAATAGAGAGAATAGAGTCTGTCTGATGAATGAACTAGCATGAAACTCAGAGTCACAGATGCCATATCTTTTCTTTAGTTTTCTTCTGCTGTATACTTTGCTTTCTACAGGTTTTGTGCATTGAGCACTATCTCGTCAGTTAAGACTATCTACGGAGAAGATATATGTATATATATATATAAATTTTAATTTTCTCCTGATTTTTCTGAGCATTATATCAACCTTTCTGTTTGCACCGAAAAAGGAGAAATCCTGGTTACTCGCTAGCTACTGATTGCATATATATATATATATATATATATATATATATATATATATATATATATATGCAATCAGTAGCTAGCGAGTAACCAGGATTCTCGATCCCAGGTGGTGGCAAATTTTAATTTTCTCCTGGTTTTTCTGAGCATTATATCAACCTTTCTGTTTGCACCGAAAAAGGAGAAATCCTGGTTACTCGCTAGCTACTGATTGTATACATATATATATATATATATATATATATATATATATATATATATATATATATATATATATATATATATATATATATATATATATATATATATACATAATTTAACTGTTTAAATGTTAAGATTTTCACTAGTGTTCTGGAAACGAAGCTACAATACCAAATTTGCTAATGGGAATGCTCCCTGAAAGTAGAACTATTCAATCATTCATTCGAATTCCTTGTAAATATTTAAATGAAAATTGAATAGAAAGATGTATTATCCGCCTTTTTACTTCTTTGAGGAGCAGTTTTGGATAGTTCTTTTGTATTATACGGTTTGCTCAGCCATTCTAAAAAGCTACCTTGTTTACTTGTTTCGTGCCGCCAATTTCAAGCTGATGAAACATGTGAAGATGTTTATGCCTGCAATGATAATCCTACATTTGCCAACTCTTTGATTTAGTGCACTGTTTCTTTTGCCAGCAGTTTATCCTAGTCATGCAAACGTTCATCAACATTATCCGTACTATAGGTTTTCATGAGAAAATCCCAGCAGAGCCAAAGAAGTTTACCCTTCTTTTGAGCATTTGATTGCTTTTCAAGTAATTATATAAGGATTGTTAGCTGATAATTGAGCCAACACCTCTTTATTCTCCTGCTCAGCCATTCTGGGGCTATGTGATGCACTGGAATACACATTTGGGGCGCAAGTTCTTTTTTCGCTTAGATGCACCAAAATATGATGCATCTTCAGGTTCGGATCTCTCTAAGAGTAAATGCAGAGCAATGGGTATATTTATATTTATGTCGTAGATAGAATTAAGGGTTTTCTTTAGGCTAGCAATAAATAGGCGTGGATAGAAGCAATAAGAAGTATTCATTTCCATGATATCTGATTCCGCATTGGGTCGAAATTACATGTGACATTTACTTGTTTTCACAATTCCTCGAAAGATACAGCTAAATGAATTAATTTTTGGAAATTGGTGTATCTAACTTAAGAGTTTCTGATAGTTATAGAAGTTGGGTTGTTTTAGAATTACCTTAGTCCTTTCTCTGCTCTGCAGCATTTGTCTCCAAAGAATGTAATTTTTCTTTTAATTTCAATGTAAAATTACGGTTGATTCATCAACATAGCTTCAGCCAATTAGGTTAAGCTAATATCAATGAGCAGATGATGGTTAAGGTAGAATTAACGATTCCCAAATTTGGGAAGTGCCTGCTAGCGAAAGTACCTATCATTTACTTTTGGCATAGTGATGTAGGGTGGCTGTTTACTTTCCTCGCCACCTTTATCTCCTTAATGTTGCCACAATCTAGCCCATTTGCTGCTGGGTGGACAATAGAAGAGCATCAGAACTATGGCCCGAGGTGCGTCTCGAACTAATGAAACATCTAAAGGTACATGCACTCTATCCTCTCGGCCACTAGCTCATTAGATAAAGGGTGGAATGTGGGAATATACTCAAGTAAATCTCTGTTATTTTGAAGTGTTTTATGCTAGAATGCACTACTTTCATTCTGAAGTAGCAAACATTGAAATTATACATATCTGAATAGTGAATTTCAAAATGATGTGACTTTGAATAATACACTAGTAATATAAAGCATATTGTACAAATTGTCGTCTATGCGACCATCTCTTGCATTAACATATGTATAATACGCATATCCCCTTTATATACAGCAAACCACACCTGTGCACCAACTGACTTCCAATGCAGTGTGACAAGAATATGCCTCGAGAAGGCACTGCGGTGTAATGGCCACGTGGATTGTGGACTCAATGACAATTCTGATGAAAAAGAATGCAGTAAGTTGGCTTTCCTTGAATAACATTCTATCTTAATTTCATCCATTGAATTTAAGAGCAAATTTTAGGATTGCATTGTTGTGGTCTGTTTTTGGATCACTATTTGTCATGAGTTACCCAACATATTGTTACTGTAGGAATTAATGGCTATCTTTGCGCCTGGAATGTAATTCTTGGGATATTAAAATGTCTATTTTAAGTTACAAAGCACCTCTTATCTCTCTGACCTCCGAGCACTCAAAGAAGGTTCCATTTTTTAATAAGGTGTTCTATTCCAATGTTATTATTTGCTCATTTGTTTATATATATATATATATAAGTTGGAATTTTTTAAAAGTTTTAAATGCTTTAAAAGTTGGATTTTTTTCTTGAGTGTCTTACAAATTTCTTTATGATTGGAGCTATTTGAGTGTATATATATATATATATATATATATATATATATATATATATATATATATATATATATATATATATATATATATATATATATATATATATATATATATATATATATATAATATATATCTTGCATGCATCTTGTGCATACATTCTAACTAGAGATTTATGGATCAGATTAAAATTGACTTCTTGCAATTATATGTAGCGCTCAAAGCGATTTGAAGTTGAACGAATCTTCAAGTATTTCAAACCTTCATCAAAATCATCAGAAACTTCAAATCTTGTACACTTTCATCAAAATCCTTAACAGGCATTTATTGCCACTTTGCTACTGCAACAGGTATAATTAGGCACTAATATGATAAATTTTCTGTTTACTTGCAAAGGCAAAGTGAAATGCAGCACCAATCAATTCCAATGTGAAAATGGCAACTGCATTGATAAAGATTTTGAGTGTGATGGTGAAGATGATTGCACAGATGGCACAGATGAGCGTAATTGTCGTACGTAATGTCCAATTCAGTGGGAATTTTGATATTAGAACTTTTCAACAGAAGATGTAGAATTTCTAAAATATTGATATGTAGTAGATGTTTCATGGAAATGAAGGAAAACAACCTTTACAACATAATTGGTACATTCATAGACATCTTGTTTCCATTACTTTTTATGGTTTATTCAGAATATCTTTCGTTCTCTCTTTGAAGGAAAGGTGCACCATATTTGCTAGTAGCTGTATTACTTTACTCAGATCTTTGCTAAAAGATTGCGGCATTGAATAAGATTCTATGTGTAGTAAAAGGGAGTATTGGTAGATTTGAGAGACGGAGCCACGCTTGACGGGCATTGAAGGCTTGGATCGTGCAGATAACCAGGATGAGAGAGACGAGAATCTTCCAAACATGTATACTGTAAATTGCAACTCTGATTCAATAAATGCTTTATTACATTATAGAAAGGATAAGATGCCCATACAGCTATCAGTTTAGATGTGGTTACAATGGACGATGCATACCAAGGGCATGGGTTTGCAATGGTGTCAAGAACTGTATGGACGGAAGTGACGAAGCAGATGAAACCTGTAGTAAGTAGATAGAGATGGTTCGTTCTTTACTTTCGTTGTTTTTCTTCAGGATTCTCTTGAGCTTGTAAAATAAGTTATCTAGAAGTACTTATTTGAGGTGGATGAAAATGAAATCAAAATTTCTTCTGCTTTTCGTATGTAGTAAATTCCCTCTTATAGGGTTTTAAAAGTAATTGTAACTTTATGGCATATATCTTTTTCTTATTGCATTTTATTGCATTTAGTGAATCAGAGCTAGGAAAGCTGAAGAAAAAACTCGTAAACATTCATGAGCACAAACTAAAGTTGCTAATGATTAAAGTTTTCCAAACGAAAAACAATCTAAATCAAACATCTATGGAAAGCATATTTACTAAGAGAAATATTGTAAGAGGTAAAAATAATTTGCAATTACCGTCTGTTAGGACAACCACATATGGAATCGATAATTTTCAGTACGTAGGTCACTATCCTGATTACCGAAGGAAATTATGGATCTCAACACACTACGTAAATTCAAAGGACATTGAAATCATAGAAGGGAAATAATTGCACCTGCTTGTACAAAGTTGTCATTAAAGACTTAGGGATTTTGTAGGCCCTTTAGATTTTCTCCTTCCTTTTTCAAGCAGACATTTGCATATTAAATTTGCATTTACATTTTCAGTGCTGATTTGCTTGTTACTTAGGTATCTGTAGAATATTGTTTTGCTAACATTAACGAAATTATCTATAAAGAAGCCAAATAATATTTATTTCGTCATAGGAGCAACAGCAACAACCAAACCAATGCCTGGAGCAAAAGCAACAACCAAACCAATACCTCGTTTGCAAAAAGATTCACAGACAACCCTTCATGCAATTCATTCACAAAAGAAGTCAGTGACGCCACCATCAAGCACCACAGCACTTTTAAGTGGTAATTAGACACTTAATTAGAAATAGTGTACTTCTCAGTTTTTAATTTTTTAGCTTTTTGCTATAACCACCTATTGATGCAAAAGTTGTGGGGATGAAATAAAACACTCTTCATAATTTAAGAGATATTTGAAAGGTATTAGTAGATAAGAACTAAAAGTATTGTTAAAATTCTGGTCTCCACTCTGCAATATTTAGCGCCAATCTTTTTGTGTATCTTTTATTCCTTTAATCCCTGAAAGGAGCATTTATATATTCTTCCAAGTAGTAATGCACTGTATCTTTTAGGCCCCTAAGAGCTAGGTTGGAGGTATATGTGCAACTCGATTCAAGGCCGTGATACAACATAAGTTAGCATGATCTGCATTACGGATTGAAACGTCTAGGCCTAGATGGGTCAGTTAGCAAATCTAGCCAGCCGTAGTATCGCTTCTTATTATTAGCAAAGATTTAATTTCATGTCAGACCAAAGGTGATTTCTAAGATATTTAACTGGGGAAGCTGTCTGGATGAAATGTCATAAAGGGTGTGGCTTTATGGCTACACCCACTTTGTCAAAGATACAGGTATGGTGATTTTTAGCGACTAACCAGTGTAATCAAGATTGTTGCATCCTTGACTGAAACATTAACAGTTATCTACATTTCCTTGACGTATCGGAATCAAGGTATCCAATAAAAATAGGGCATCAGAAGGCAGGGCCTATCACAAGCAACAGTTCAAGATCTGAGGAGGTCCTAGGAATAAGAAAAGTAAGAAGCGACGGGCACTCCACATCACGATCTTCGAAAACAACATGGTTGACACTTGCAATGGACAGTGGGGGAAACTTTGACAGACAAGACCATTGTAACCTATTGTCAAAATTAGGGGGTTTCCCAAAATAACAATCAATTTTAGCAAGGGGGCTCCACCCCTAGGCTCCTTTAGAAATCATCCTTGTGTCAATCCCTGTTCTGCCTACGGAGCTGAGATTCTCAGCTTGCTAAGATTCTTACTTAAACCAACCCGTTCCATATAATAAGACGCTAAAACTACTTTGATGATTTGCAAATAGCAATACCTCTTGATTATGTAATAGTAATCATAAGTGTGGCGTATAGTTGTACTATTCTTGATGAATTTTGCTTATGGCTAGCATAATTATTATTACTGTTAGCTTTTTCATTTTCTTATCTGTATTCCTTAAACCCATCAACTAGAATTTATTCTAAAACCACTTTGTTATTTCAACAAACATAGTTAGGTACTAATTTGATTAATGTCCTGTCTAATTGCAAAAGGAAATTGAAATGCAGTAGCAACCAATTCCAGTGTGAAAATGACAACTGCACTGATAAAGATTTTGAGTCTAACACTCAAAGCGATATGTAACAAGCTTAATAATGCTCAAAGCAATTTAACTATACGCAGCACTCAAAGCGATCTGAAGTTGAACGAAACTTCAAATCTTGTATACCTTCATCAAAATCCTTAACAAGCATTTATTCTTAAAGCCACTTTGCTATTGCAACAGGTATAGTTAGACACTAATATGATAAATTTTCTGCTTTCTTGCAAAGGCAAATTGAAATGCAGCACCAATCAATTCCAATGTGAAAATGGCAACTGCATTGATAAAGATTTTGAGTGTGATGGTGAAGATGATTGCACAGATGGCACAGATGAGCGTAATTGTAGTATGTAGCTCCTTTGTATAAGGACTGTTTTTTACATTAACATATATTTTAAGACACTGATGCTTATTTGTATACCTACATCCCTTTTACAAACAAATTCTGACGAGTTTGTTGATAAACTTTATTTTCAAAGGTAGCCCGGTCGAATGTCTCGGAAACTTTATATTGCATGTGGCTTCCAAAGTTACCTATTAGTGAAACTTACTCTTGAAATAAGAACAATTTTAGGACCAGTTGGGCCTATAGGCATCAGAACGCTGAGTGTGCCCCACCTCGACAAGAGTTATTTGGGTGTGATAGAAAAAGAATGGAATGCATTTGAGTCGTAGAGCAGCGATAGAATTTCAATGAAACAGTTGTCACTCATTTAGATCATATCTTTAAGTCATGTCTTTTTGTTACATTTTAGAACAGATAAAGTGCCCTTACAGCTATCAGTTTAGATGTGGTTACAATGGAAGATGTATACGTAGGGCATGGGTTTGCAATGGTATCAAGAACTGTATGGACGGAAGTGACGAGGCAGATGAAATCTGCAGTACGTAGATAAAGATGCCCTGTTCTTTAATTTCTTTGCTTCGGGATTCCTTTGTGCTTGTAAAGTAAAGTTGCCAAAAACTTTTTAGATTCATTCGAATGCGGAGATCTTCTCATGATAATTCAATAATCGACTTGGGAAACGATCATTCACCTTGACCACTCTTCCAGTTTATCCGAGCAGACTGTTTGCAGCCCCTAAATTCAACGTCATTTTAAGCCTTTGCCTTCAAGAATCTCTCCAATTCTTTTGCTTCATGCAAGGACACGATGGTTCGGGAGTGGAGTAGGTCTATAATCTCTAAACTCAAAATCTTTTGGAAACTCTGGCTACATGCTAACAGTGACAGAAAGAACACATCTCTTTGATTCCTAAACGCTGTTCCGATATTTCAGAAGTTTATGTTGACGTAATTTGATCAAATTTAGCCATTGTACATTAATTAAATGTTTCAGTTCTACCGAAGATTCATCAAGTAGATAAATAGTAAACACTGTGAGGAGAAATGATCCAGGGAAAGGCCAGGATGGGTGAGGAGAAGAGAAGTTAGAACACAGAGTAGACGAAAAAACATGAAAAGCTAATGAGCTATATTATAACTACCAGCAAACATCGACTTCACCAGAAAGTTAAGCTGCAATGCCGATTTATCCATTGTCGAGAAGGAAGTTATAGGACTTTTGTTCCAGAAATGATGCTCTTAGCCCCCTAAGACCAAATTTGCTCTCCATACGCTTCTGATTTCGTACATACTTTAGATTTTAATGATATTGCATGCGTTCATAGTTTTCTGAATATTTACATTCCTTATAGGAACAACAGCGACGACGACAACAACATCAACGACGACAAAACCTTTACTTCGCTTACAAAGAGATCTTCAGAAAAATCTTAGTTCGATTTATTCACAAAAGCAGTTAGTTACGCCTGCACCAGGTTCTACGGCACCCTCTAATGGTAGGTCTCATTTCAAATAAAATTGTAAGAGTTTTAGTAGGATTGCGCAATATCGTCTAGAAATCGGAGATAGGTGACATTTTTCCTCCAGTTGAGACAATCTCTTAGTGATTTTATATATACCATAATCATTTCCAAATATGAAAAAGTGTAAGCGAGATAGTTGAACTTGCACATGGTGATTTATATAACCCCATGCGATATCCTGTAGAAGACTCCTTTCAAGTTGGTAAACATATAGGAAAAGCCTGGTTGCCGTTAAAGATAAAGACTCATTGCATATCACCTTCAATGCTGAAACCCAACGTTCAAACTCTAACCCTTTGACGTACTCATTTCATTTCTTGTATTAGTTAGAACACGTGTACTTAAGTAAATGTCTGGATCACACCACCCGATGCATCAGGTGGTACGATCAAGACATTTAAGTGCATGTGTTCTGATTAATACAAGAAATAAGATGAATGCGTCAAAGGGCTAGAGTTTGAACACTGGGTTTGATTCTAATTTAACTGCAGTCAAGCAAAAATTTCGTTTTATTACATTCTTTTTCTAATGTGTTAAGATGGAATATTTAATTCCTAATAGGAACAACAAAAGCAACCAAAACAAATCCTATACTTCGATTGCAAAGAGATCTTCAGACAAATCTTAGTTCGGTTTACTCACAAAAGAAGCTAGTGACATCAGCACCAAATACTACAGTAGCAATTTCTAGTAGTGAGTATCATTCAATTCAATCTAGTACCAATATCTGCGATGATTGAATCTTGATAAGAGTATCAATAACTTTGGGTTTAACATAGAAAATTGAAAGTGCTGTCAATAAGTGAGGAAGTAAATTGAAGCTAAATTTCTGATCCCTGTCATTTTTGCATATTCACTTTTTAATTCCTTGCTAGCAATGAGAAATGCAGTTCCTACTTGAATATTATAAGCTATTAAATTCTGAATAAAACTATATATGCTCTTGTTTTTAGCTTAAGCTCATGATGTGAAATAATCACTGTATCCAACTTAGTGAATTTTAAATCCTCCTTCTACTCTTTAAAATCAGATGCTATCTGTTTTTACTCATAGTCAATTGCTAACTAAGATATTTTCTTCTGCCATTCAATCCTGGTAAGATGCCAGACTGGATGACATTTCTATCCCTGTGAATGGTGAGTAGTCGATCCAAAAATTTACTAATTACTATGAGTTTCACATGTTCTTGTTTAAAATACTTTATGTTGATCCTAAAATGATGATAAAGTTGATGCATTGTAATAAATCTTCGTTATTATAGGTTTTAGGACCACTTATCGATATGTTAAGTTCGCTTCCCAGGAAATATTGAAGATAAAGGCGTTCTCTGAACTATACAGAAGCGGTCCATCTTCTATATACCAGATCTATCATATCCACAATTCCTGTCTGAATTCATGTCCTATACTGGCATATGACATCTATCACTAAATTTCTCGAGCGGTCTCCTGCAAACAATTAAGCAATCACTAAATTATGTTCTTCCCAAGCTTGTTTGATACTGTAGAAAGAGAATTCTAATGCAAATGCGATATCTAATCTTTTTATGTTTAAAGGAAAAATGACATGCAATACAGATGAATTCCAGTGTGAAAATGGTAACTGCATTGATAAAGATTTTGCGTGTGATGGTGAAGATGATTGCGCAGATGGCACAGATGAACATAATTGTCGTACGTAATAGTAAAATGCCCTGTTCAGTGTGAAACACTATTAATATGATTTCTTATATATCGCAAAGAGTTCGTAGAAATCAAAATCAGAGTTATAGCTTTGACTAGTATTATCAAGCATTTTGTATGTTCCACTATTCATAAATTTTATGCTATATCTCCTTGATACAAATGCTTCATATTCCAGGTTATTGTAGTTTCCTATCGTAAAATGGATAAGGCTGAAGATATGAAGAAAAACTGACCCAGAACTTAGAATTGCTTTTCCTCTACTAGGGTGGTGTTTTGGAAGTATAATTGAAAGAAAAAGAGCACGCTAAATGACTTCAAGGACTCTGAACTCGGATTCACTATTTGTTTTATTAAATTGTAGAAAAGATAAAGTGCCCTTACAGCTATCAGTTTAGATGTGGTTACAATGGAAGATGTATACGAAAGGCATGGGTTTGCAATGGTGTCAAAAACTGCGTTGATGGAAGTGACGAAGCAGATGAAACCTGTAGCAGTGAGTATATTGTATGAAAATTGGCATTTAAGTTCATGGATTAGATTCCCATTGCTTGATTTGTTTTTAAACTAGTGGTTGTTCAAAAGAGGAAAGCAAACGATATAGCAATGACCAGAGTTTCTCGCCATAGGGATAGAATTCCGTTCTATAACGCGCTACAGTACTGTTTTGCATTGAGCAATACTATACCAAAACTTACTACTATCATGCATATATACTTCTTTTTTATATTTGTGACTTAACCATGTATTATCTGACTTACATGAAACCTCAATCCGAGTAGCTGTAGTTGAAAACGGAGCATTGGTTACTCTTGTAAAGGTTTCATGTTCGGTTCTTTTTGGTGGCTACAAAACAACATAATAACTGAGCTAAGCTGAAACCTAGGCCTAAAGTAGATAGCCTACGACTCGAAAGAATACTCAGTAGATCTCAACTGTGCTACTCAATCATAAGAATCTGTTCATTTGCTACATAACGTATCATATGAGACAGAACTAATAAGCATACAATACGACGGATCACTATACATATTGATAAACTAACGTTCTGACTAGAAGGAGAGCTCACTGACACAACACGGGACTTTACGAACACTGCATGGCTATCTACAAGCAAGTGATTTGCACAACATACAGAGAATGTGCTTATAATAAGGTAATAATGAAAGTTACAAGATAAACCCGTAACAGTTAACTCGGTTTACCAAGGAAATGTTTCAATCAGATTGCTTGTGTATCTTGTTGAAGTCAGCTCAGACTAATGAGTTTGAGTTATCTGAGGTTAAACTTATTTCTTTGTACTGATAGACTGAGAGCTCTATCCAGCTGGAGTGATTTGAAAATGTATGACAAAGGAGTTTAAAAGTATTAAAGGAAGCAATCAATGAATTAAACTGAGATTAAATAATGTCACATTAGTCAAGTAAATAGAGAAAATGCAAAGTAAGGGACGAGTCATCAACTATTACTTGTGGGCAAGGGGTAGAAGACATTCTAATATATTTAATGGAATTTTCGTCCCCCCCCTCTCAGATTTATGTAAAAAAATTTGGTCCCCACTCCAGGACTTCAGAAGAAACTCCATACTCCTTTTTTTAAAATGCTCTTTATTTTTCATCCATCCTCCCTTTGAGTGTGCAGAATTTGGTCCCCTTCCTAGATGTCTTCCACCCCCTTCCCTGAGAAAATCAATGACCGGTCCCTAATCATTAACATAGAGCTAATCAAATGAGTAATTTGAGCTCAAATTTTATACGAATGTGAAACATAAGCAAGCCTATCAAATGCAAAACATGGGTACACGTTTTGCTTTTATATAAGAAAGTGATACTTAGGAAGTGATGGTCGACTTCTGAAATAGTTATGAAAGTCCAATACTGGAGTTAAAGTTCAAGAAAGTAGACAAGATCATATAGACGCAAGCCCACCATTGCTTTTATTTGATATACATAGATTTCCTGTACAAATCTATGTATTTCAGTAATACGTTAGTGTAGTATCTGTCTCTCTGTCTCTCTGTCTCTCTGTCTCTCTGTCTGTCTGTCTCTCTCTCTGTCTGTCTGTCTGTCTGTCTGTCTGTCTGTCTGTCTGTCTGTCTGTCTGTATCTCTCTCTGTCTGTCTCTCTGTCTATCTGTCTATCTTTCTGTCTGCTTGCCTGCCTGTCTGTCTGTCTCTGTCTGTTTGCGTTGGTTTAATCTCAAACATTCTTAAGCCTTTTGTATTCGAGAAAGGCCCATACAGGAAAGGCCAATTTCAATCTTTCATTCAACCAGTGTTCTCTGCTAATTAGACTTTCATTTTTCTCTAGTTTTGATATTTTTTCCTCTGCAGGAACCCCATCAAATCTACCACCATCAAAAACTACAAATGCGCCCAGTTCTACTTCATTAAGCATATCAACAAAGCCAGGTATGCTATCGTTGAATCGTTTTCTAATGCCTTTGAGTATGCAATAAAACCTAATGCACTCTCTAGTTTTGGTAATTCCATCTTTTGTTTGAAAGAATGCAGATTTCTACTTCAATCTTGAATATTTATTCTTATATCTGCAGGAAAACTGCTTGCTTTTCTATCCAGTCATTCTTAGTGGCACTGACAATTCACTGACTAAACTTTCTTTTATCTTATAGAACTTTGAAAATTGATAAGTTTCCTTTTTATGTTATCAAGTTCTTGTCTAAATGTGATATTGTGTTCTATCTAGTCACCTCAGCTTTCATACCACTGAGATGTACAGGCACTGACTTCAAGTGTGGAGAAACGGATGCTTGCATACATCAGTCACTTGTTTGTGATGGGAAAAGGGATTGTCCCAATAATGAAGATGAGCCACAAGAATGTGGTAAGACTCTTCTTCTTATATTTACGTGAAATACACTGAAAACATTTGAGCTTGAGTACTCTCGGATACTGAATACAAGGGGGGTCTCAATAGTTGGGGGGTGAGAACTTTTCTCAAAAATAATAAATGGGGAATCTTCCAGATAGAAAGCTTGGCATGCGTTAAGTAATAGAACGCCATGTTCTATAGTCAAATAATATACTTACAACTAAAGAGATCACTCAAAATATGAATGTAATGGCATGATATCTTTTCAAAAATACAAAACGAAAGATTTATGCCTTGAATATACTTGACATGGGCCCTTGACACCTCAACTTGGTAAAATTAATAAGCTGGGGATCTTGATAAGTTCCAGGGGGTGGGAAAAACCCTGAAAAGTTAATAAGCGTCCCCCCTTGTATTAAGCTCGCGAGAGTACCTTGGCCTATGCTATCTATCAGTATGGCTGGTCTCAATTGTAGGTAGCTCTGTAGGTTCCATTGTACCATTGCTTGATGAAGGCTTAGAGTGTATTGAGAACTTTCACTGAGGAGTGCCTTATCGAGAAGCTCTTAGCATTGGCCAAAATCTCTTTATCAACAGGTCGGAATGAATGTGCGCTGGGAAGTCATGGATGCTCTCAATATTGCACTGATCTGAAAATTGGCTATAAATGTATTTGTAGAGAAGAATTTTATTTGCTTCCAGACAATAAGACTTGCATCAGTAAGTGCTTACATCTTGTTCAGCTTTTGGTCTTATCATGAATTGTCATGGTCGATTTCACTGAAAAATATTTATGCCAAGTTCTCCCAGGTTTAAATAACCATTTGAATAAAGGGAAAAATTAATTGACTCCAGTAACTGCAACTTAGAAACGAGAGGATGCCTGACTCCAGTGATAGTACCTTTTACATATAAAAAATATTTTCATGATTCTTATAACGCCTCTCTTTTAAACGGAGCATTGCTGTTTGTCAGAAAGCTACTGTGTTTTGGTTTGTTATAGTAGTATGAAGTGGTTTTTTCTTTAGTGGACCGCTCTTTTCATCGTTTCTTTTGTAGTAAGAATCAGCTATCATAAGAAGAGGTTATACATTGAAGGAAACTGAAAGAGATTATGACAAGAATGGGGCATTTGAGATGATTTTTTGAGCCGATGGATAATTGTTTGTGAAATGTGAACTGTACATACATATTAGTAATTTGACTACAATTTAGTGTGTCATTTTGAGCTCCTGGCAAGTGTAATATAAAAACTTATGTTTGCATTAAACTTGTAAATTTGAACTTTATTTCAGCTATACAGTCTTTTCTCTTTGTATTTTGTGTATGCTCTGAAATAGCTACTAGAAGCTTTCATACTTTATAGCTATACTTCATAGTTTATACTTACATTCTCTATCTTTAGGTCCCTTACCAGAATTGCTAATTGCCATGCGTTCGAATATTCGCAAGATCCGAATCGACGGCCAGCATTACAAAGAAGTTATCCATAATCGATTTGTAGAGGCTGTCATATCTGTAGATATTGATGTTCAAGGCAAAATGTTGTATCTAGCAGATCTCAGTAATCAAGCAATTGCTAGAGTTTCATTGGAAAATATTGATAAAGTGGAACATGTTGTTAAAAACGTAGAAAACCCGAAAGGAATTGCATTTGACTGGATTTCAAAGAAAATTTATTGGTCATCAACACATCCAAAATGTAAGCTTTTGTAGCGATACTGTTACATATCTGATTTACATAAAGGGAAGCAAGTGAAACAGTTGATATGCATGGCCTCTTTCAAGAGAACTTGCATCCTGTCTAAAGATACTTATATATATATATATATATATATATATATATATATATATATATATATATATATATATATATATATATATATATATATATATATATATATATATATATATATACATACAGTGTAATAACCCGCAGTTCTGCAGAAGTTTCTTAATGAGAGATACCTATATTAAGTGGAGCGAATATATAACCCTGTATTGTTTTTGTTGATAACTTGCCAACTAAGAGCTTCAAATGAGTTGACTTCAGAAAAATTCAGTTTTGTATTATATAAGTGTATTTGAAACTTCAACACTGAATATACTATTATGTATTAAATTCTATTATTACTTTATTACTTTTATGCTACTATTATGTATTTTAGATCAAGGTGTATTGGAAGCATCAAATGCTGATGGATCTAATCGAATAGTATTAGTGAATGACAATGTTGATCGACCAAGAGCTGTTATTGTGCATCCACTAAAGAGGTATAATATATTGCCTATTCGGGATAAGACATTTAATTACCAGTCACTACAAAGAACATTGTTTATTTGCTGTTATGAAAGTGTTCTTTGCGTTGCTTTGTCATCATAATAGTTTTCATTATTACCCCCAAACTAACCTCCCAGATCCTGTATGCACCCATGCTTAAAATATCATGCCCCGTTCACTCAGCTTACCTCTTTAATCTCTCGCCTCCAAAACTCTCTAAATCGGTCTTTTGAAGTCAGTTTCAGTAGTTTTGCTTTTTGTCTTTTGCATCAAGAATATTTAGTTTTTCCTTTTGCTAAATAGAGGTATCTATGTTGCTTGAATTTGCTCAAAAATTTAAAAAATTAACAATTGGGGGTATGAATCTTTATTCTGAACGTCAGAGTTTTTACAGGAAACACACCAGATATAGTTTTTCAAACTTTATCTTAATCTCTAACGATTCGTATACAAGGTCTTTTTCAAGCACTAAGTATGTAACGACAAAGAACTCTCTACCAAGAACTAAGGACTAGCTTATATAAAGAAAACTGACTAATAACCATTTAAGTAGGACTATCAAGACTGCAAACAAATTAATTTAAAACCACAATGCTTTTCCTGGGTGTGAAGTGCGAGAAATGAATCATAATGCGCACAGAAGAAATTTGGCAACTGAACGTAATGGACTACTATGACTAACCTGGGGAAAATAATGATGAATGGAGAGAAGGAAAAATCAAGCCGAGGATATAGTGAAAAAGGCGATAGAAATTATACCCGTACTACAGGGGGACGATTATTCAGCACTCAAGAGTACTTCTATAAGGTCAATTTTTTACTTTTCATCTACTTTCCATCCTGACAGACTTCTATTTTGGACCGACTTGGGAAAGCAACCTCGAATTGAACGAGTTAGCATGGATGGACTTGAAAGAAAAGTGGTTATTGACTCGAGTCAATTAACCTGGCCCAATGGTCTCACAATTGATTACGCATCTGATCGAATATTCTGGGCAGATAGCAAGAGAAATTTGATTGGCTCTAGTGATTTAGATGGCTCAGATATCCTTATTGTTGCCAGGAATATACAAAATCCATCAAGTCTTACAGTGTTTGAAGACAGCATATACTGGACAAACGACATAACTGGGAAAGCATTTCAAGCAAACAAGCTGACCGGTTCAATAACTCATCAGTATCAAATAACACTGTACTACCCGACTGATGTGAAGATAATACACCCTCTGCGTCAGAAAGCAGGTGAGCTGTTGATTTTGTTTTTGTAATTTCATGTACCCAAGGTTACTCACTTGTAATTGTATTGTTCTGCCACAGTGGCGGACATCCGGGGGGCAAGGGAGGACGCTCACCCCCTCAATAATTTTAAACATACAAAGCTCCAAAACTAAAGCTCACAAGCAGAACTATTCAATATCTTTCCCATTATACTTTCGCCCCCTTCAAAAAAAGTTACCAAAATGTCCGCCACTGTTCTGTCACATTAGTTGTATGTAAGGATGGTAGATGTATTCAACTACAATGTTGGACAAAATGCAGTGAGACTACCAACCCAACGTTAGTTAGAACTACCAATTCGTTAACTACAGCTTGATACAACACTAGTTGACCCGCTCTCCCTCTTTGGATCAATGTTGAATGGTAGGGAAACCACCCTGTGTCATTAAGTCAACATTGAGTTGGGGGGGGAGGGGGAAATGTGAAAGCAATGCCAGAATGTAGGAAAACTTCAGGTTGTCTCATAATTTTTGTCCAAGATTGTGACATTAAATACCCTACTCTGATATTATGATATTATATTTGCTAAAACTGCGCTGTGAGAATTAAGTCAATTTTTAGTGACATTTTTCGGACAGAGAATCTATTACGAATGCATTCAGCTGACGGAATGTGTTGCTTTTTCAGGCGAGAACCCATGTGGTTTGAATAATGGTGGTTGTACCCATCTATGTCTTCTCAGTTCAGTAAAGTCACAGGGCTACAGCTGTGTTTGTCCAACTGGCTTCACGCTCCATCGAGATGGTAGACAATGCAAACACGGTGAGTTTCTCTCTTTTCTATTTACTACTTTGGCTGTGTTTTTCTTTGTTAGCTCATAGTCATGTCTCTTCAATGTATTACATTATTGCAGTAAGATGTCCTGAAATTTGCAGAAGGGAGTTATTTCTTGCATACCTGAGTTCACGTTTAATGACTTCAGTTACTAACTGCTTACCCTGAAACACCAGATCGGAGTGAATGAGTACATTGATAAGAGTGGTGTGCTAAAGGACTATTGACTGGTGGTGTAACATACAGAATTTACACACAGGTTTAGAAAGGCATCCTAATTACCGACAAGGCACCCTAATTAAGCAAAAAGCCGGGATCGTCAAGGAACTTTTACTGACGAGCCAAAGGATTATCGACGGTTCTGCTATGAAAATGAGAGTGACATACCCCTCATACTCCCTTCTTCGGCACGCCCCTGATTGATAAAGAATGCGTTTTGTGCGTGAACGGTGTGCCTAGGCCATTCGTTACTAGAAATGATGCAGTGACATTCATAGAGAGCATCACAAAGTGTACGCGTGAGAGTGCCATTGACTTAGCTCAACCAACCCCTGTACGGGTGTACGGAGGTTGTCATTGATATTTCTGGAAAATGTTACCCTTTTTTAGCAACAGCTTTAAAAATGTGCAAAATCAAGTTCTCACTTTTTCCGAAGTAATGGCTGCAATGTTTCGATTTGTGCCATTTTGTCCGCACTTTCCTACAGCTTGCACGACTGGTAAGCCCAGCAATGTGCCTGAACAGTTTCGCTTTAATGGGGCGTCCGGAAAATGAGACCAACTTTTTCATTTTTGACCAACTTTGTTTTCCATAGCACAAGGAAGCAATTTTGAAATTTGGTCAAACTCTTCAATTCACTTTAGATTTTCTGCTGCAAGAACCCAGGCCCCCTCAGTTGACACATCAGTGGATGGACCTATTAATAGAGCACGCTATTGTCATGAGTGGACTAGGTGGTAGGGTGCACCGAGCAAATGGCAGTCGGTCCCCTTACTTTTAGACCCCTTCAAATATGTTGTACTGCAATTTTTTAAGTGTAATTTACTTGGGGAGAAGTTTTTGAAAAGGAACGAAAAAGAGTGAATGAAAACTGCCTGGGCCCCTTAGTAATAACCAGTCCGATTATCGTGTTTTGACCTTACCACAGAACCTCCACCAACCCACTACCCCTACACTGTGCATGTGAATATGCTTTTGACTTGATGGAAAAACTATGAGGAGCATTGTTGAGAGAATCTCTAGTAGAGTTGAAAGGGGGTTTGAAGTGAAAAGTATAAATACTGTCTTCATTTTTATCAAATTATTTTAATGAATCAGATACAACTGTTCTCCACTCTTAATACACTTGTGTATCTTGCTCTTTAGACGCACAGCTACCATCTACTCGGAAACAAATGCTTGCAAAGAAAACTAAATTAATTGCCATCATTTTGGCTGTACTTGCTTGTACTGCATTTTTGGTTATTGGATTAGTCATCTATAGACACAAAAAAAACCAACCACACTCTACAATACTACTTTCAACAGACGAGGAAGATTGCACCTTTGAAACATCCATGCTAGCCGTAGACATGAACTGCGACAACAAGAAGGAGAAGACTTGTAGCTTTGAGAGTTGCAACTCTTTGTCTTCAGTTGAAATAGCTTGCTGATTCAGAGTAGCTAGACCCCTAGCTCTTCAAGTTGAAGATTCCTGTTCATTTTAGTGCTATGTAGGCTGAGTTACAATCTCCCTTATTGACGAAAAAATACAGAGATCTGGTGATAAATAGCCGTAAATAATTCATATGTAGAAATACAACGGATAAAATATTTCTGATACAGCAATTAATTTTGTGCGCCTTCACTAGATTACACTAGATTTCGGTACAACATCAAAAATCAATAGGTTATATACCATAGAAAAGTATTTACTAACACAATCAGTTGTGGTAATTTACTGAGCAGTTGAAAGAAGCAATACTAGCCAGATTTGCTTAATGAAATGACTGAACAGATGAAAAATGCACATGCTTGTGAACATCTCCTAGTCACAGAATTTTTGAAATTTTGCTCCTAGTTGAATGGCCAACTATTTACTTGCGGGCCATGGCATAAATGAGTTCCATTTTTTATTTTCTTTGCCTCGTTGATTAAGTAAACATTTGCGTGCGATTGTGAGATTGTACTTAGCTACGTGTGTTCTCAGAATATGCAGTTAGAGGAGATAGCTATTTATCATACATAAATTATTTAGAGTCTGCCATGGATTTGCTGTGGATTATATTTTTGTCTGATCATTGTGCAAGAGAGAATTTTAGAGCACTTGCTGACTTTTCACTGCTCACTTTACTCAGAACATAGACATAGCTGTTTATATCCTACTCGGGTCCTAGAACTCATTCGCCAGTCATCATGTAGGACTCTAACTGCACTTGCGTTCCACAGCTAGGTTTAGGCCCATTTTGTATGATAAGTGGTCAATTATGCTAGGAGAACATAAACCTGATCAGATCTATGCTGCCAAGGCGAGCTTGTGGTAGTGTCAATTTGCTAGCAAGCCAGGGCCTAAAAGCAATGGTCTTGACCGGCAAACGTGGTCTTGAAAATTCAATTAGTGATCTGATAATAAAAATTAGCAGTGTATGAGATACTGGATATTTATCTCCTTAAAGATGTTGCTCTGTCTTAATCAGCATTGAATCTTCACAATGGGGATGGATTGACTGGTCTGGCAAAATAGGATGTTGACGCAGGTTCCGGACGCTTGAAGCGCCCCACTCTGTTCATGACAAAACACTGTGGTTCATTTTCTAAGCAAATTACAGGTACTATCAATTCCCTGCATGTTTTTATAGTGTGTTTCCCGCAATACTTATACTTCCTTTTCGCTGAGTCGCTCACTTTTGAACAATGAGAAGTATCTCTCCAGTATATAACTAGAACACCCAAGGACTTGTCGATCCGCCCCTCGTGATAGGTCTGGATACCAGGCTGCTCGACACACCTTTCGCCAAATGGAATTTTCTCAAAAGCAGGCCAATAGAACAGGCTAGCATATGATATTCAGTCGACCTTTCAATGGATCGATTTTGGCTCGAAAGTAAGGTTATAGCCTTCGCATAAAGACAGCTATGTGATCATAATTCAGTCAGTCGATTTAGTCAACAATGGATCGAGGTAAGACATTGATAAGTTGATGAAACAGGGCCGGTCTCCGCTTGATCCATTTTTGCATAGAAAGGAAGGTTATGCCTTTGGTAATAATCAAACATAAAAGTTTGCTATACTAACGAAAATATACCAAAACTTCAACTGATCGAATGGGGCCTCAAAACCAAAGTCATTTAAATTAGTGTATTCAGTATCATGAACCCACTTCTCAACAAGTCGATTTAAGC